>JAQGAK010001163.1:0-38806 GCA_034696945.1 Lipothrix lubbocki
AAATTTGAGTCCTTGAGTTCGAGTTCGAGGCTACAAAAATTCTAATGGAACTCAATGCTTACGAGTTCGAGGTAATGTATTTCGGGTTCAGGAACTCTGAGTGCGAGCTCGAGTTCGAAAATTTTGCCGGGCTATGGGAAAAACAAACGGAAACACTTACAAAAAGCCGGAGGAACGAAGAAAAAAGATAATAAAAACAAGTACAATAATAATAATTAAGTATAATTATTATACTTTTCCTATTATTTATTGTTTTATTTATTATATTATTATTATATTCATTATACCACCCACTTCACCATGCCTGTCGAAGATATTCAATATTCGGACAAGTATTACGATGAAGTTTATGAATACCGGTAAGCTGGAATTTTAAAACTTTAAAAATAATGATTTTGATATAGTCTTTATCGTTAAAGTCATCGAAATTGTATTCGTTGTTCGGTGAGTGCTCGTGATCGTGAGTCGTGAGTATTAATTATTATATATGGTTATGATTATTATTATTTTAATTATTAAACTAAATCATATCGTTGTCTTATGATTGACACCTTTAAAATATTAACTGTTTTGACCTAAATTGAGTTTGTTATGGATTTTGTTTGTGAATTTTTGCTTTCAGACATGTGATTCTTCCCCAAGATATTGCCAAAATGGTGCCGCGAACGCATTTGCTCAGTGAAACCGAGTGGAGAAATCTTGGGGTGCAACAAAGTCCGGGATGGATCCATTATATGTCACATCCACCAGGTATTTAAAGTCAATCGAGATTTTACTCCTTTTAAATTATCGAACTTGTTGGAGGACACATATCGTGAGCAAAACATAAGAATTCATTAAAATGAAAATCAGCTCTACTAATAGGGCCAGGATGTACTACTACAACACAATTGGGTGTATAGGAAAAATGAACCGCAGAGGAATTTTCAGCCAAAAGAAATTCAGCCAGGTCGAGTTTGAACCACAAGGATTCCAACTAAATCCGACTGAACTAATTTTGGTTTGAACCAAAATGTTTTCTAGCCAATATAATCTAAGCTAATTCAGTCAAAAATATTTTGCATCAAAATCAAAGGAAGCCAGTATTTCAACCAAACAATTACACAGCCCTTAAATGGTGACCAAATAAATTTCTCCACGTAACCTACTGGCAATTCCCACTTAAATCTGAAACGTATGGGCAATATTTCAGTTACTATACATTGTAGCCTATTATGTCATTCAAGATGCCTATAGATACTTACCCAACATTCGACAGGACAAAACTTAATCTTATCATTTTGCGTATAATATAAGTATCTATATGAATTAATATTGATTTTCTATCCGAAAATCCAACTTATTACGGTGAAGATAGTATACAATATTATAGGAATTTAATAGCTTTACAATCAACTAGTTGTCATTTGTTAATTTTATGTCACTTATTAATGCACAGCTTGACAGGTTATAACTGTTTCCCGTTTCCCGTAATGGTTGGTTCACATGTGTTGCTTACATATTTTGTGTCCTGAATTTTTCAGCCTTTCTTTTTTTATATTCTGCTTAATTTCTATCAACAGAGGAAGCATGATTAGTAACAATGATTAGTTTGTAATAAGTTATTTCATGCATTTTCCAGACTTTTAGAATTTAGAAAATTAAGGTCACTTATCATATAGCTTGTGTGTGTTTTACAAATATCATTGAATTCTACTAACGGCGATAAGCATAATTTAGATTGAATGGTTGAAATTGTATTTAGATTGTTTGGCTAAGATTCTCTTGGTTTAAAATTATTTTGGCTGAAATAAGTTTGGTTGAAAAATTTCAGCCAAAAAGTTCTTGCTGAGAATTCCTTTGGTTCATTAATCCGCATCCTTATACGGTTACGCTAAAAAAGTCGAAAATCATAACGTAGTAAGAATTATCATTGATTTTATCCAGTTAAAAATAGCTTTAAATACGTTAGTTCAAAACTCAAATAATGTTTATCAATTATTTTATCTACTTATTTTAGAGCCCTTTGCAATAAATCCACTTAAAACATTATATTGTGATTATTCATTATTTATTACTATTATTTTTATATTGGGAAATTTTATTTAAATTTTTATTTATTTATGTTTAGTTCTAATTGCCGGCGCGGAAAATTTTTAAACTTATTTATTTTTTACGGTTTTAATTTGATCGACTGTCACTGTGATAAATCATAAGCCATCAGCACACAAATTGCTGAAAGCAAAACTTATAGTTATTAAATGTTCGTGTGGTTTATGATATTTGTTTGTAATTAACAAGCGCAAGTTAAATTTTGCCATGAATGTTTTTGTTAAAATGTTTAGACTTATGGGACTTGTATATTGCATTTGGTTTTCTTTCTTAAAAATTAATTTTTGAGAAACTTTCATCAAAATTAATTATCTGTTTACACGAGGTTGGTAAATGTAATTTTAGTACAACCTAACTCTGAAGATTTTGATTGTAATGCATCCGGCAATTAGTGATTTTTCATTTTAGTACATCCAGATGTTTATGCTGACGATATGTTATTATGTGTCGGTTTTACTTGAAGTTAAATATTTTTTAAATGTTTTTAGAACCTCATGTGCTGCTATTCAGAAGACCAAGGCCTCAAGAATTTGATTTGGCTTCGTCAGCTCCATTATCTCAACAAAGTGTCGATAGTTAGAATTTATTTGTACGTATTTAAGAGAGATTAGTATATATTCAATTATAATAATAATATTATTGTAAGCAAAACAAACACGTGAAACAACTTGTATACTTTTATTCGAGCCATCCAATTATTTATTGCACATACATAATACATGGTTGGGAAAGTAACGAGGGTACTAACGAGGTAAGTAACTTATAATGAGGGAAAAGGAAGAGTGTCCTACCTGAGTATATTCCTCTTTAACTGCTATACTGAATACTACTAGTTAACTCCAAGATGGTCATATTGCCTTACAATTTTATTGTTACATTTTTCTTTAAAAATTTAAATCGGTAAATGATCTGAAGCAATTCGAAGAAAGCCACACTCCTTTCATTAATCGTGAAAAGTCTGGCAGGAAGAATGTGTAAGGTGGAGAAAGTTTTGCTTCCAGGGATTTCACATATAGTCTTTGATTAGTATAATCGAAACAACTAACGTTGAAAGTACTAAATAAAACAGCATTCGTGCGTCAGTTCAAGTGCAGATGGTGTTCAAGTTGATTTGAGTGAAAGGCTGTTGACTTCCGTAAATTGAAATTTATAGTATGTGATAGTTGACTTTGTCTCCATTAAACGATTCTAACCGTTGACCATGTGGGACTCTACAGTAAATAGAAAATTTTTATTTTGTATTTAGTATATTTTGTATAGTTATATGAGCAGTTTGAATGTTTAGAGATTTTATTATTTATTTAATTTTTGTATATTAATACTACGATGCAATTATGTTTGTGCGGGTGATCAACATTTCATTTATCATCATATGCAGGTGATGGTGTAAAAGTGGCGACAGAAATCTCTTTTTTAAATATTTTTGTTCATTTATTTAAATACAGAATTTAAAAGACTATACGTACTGTATGTATTAAAGTTCGAGTATCACTCCACAATCTGATGGGTTGGCTGGAATCAATGGACCAAAGATTTTTTAGCCATATTATTTTTGCCTGAAATTTTTAGCCAAAACAATTTCAATGTTCATCCGGCCGGTACACTTCAGCCACAAAATTTACAAAACAATTTACAAAATTACAAAAATATCATTTTATGCCATGTATTTTTCAATCAAACAATTTAATACCATCCATAAAGTATAGTCAACCAAGGACATTTGTTAATAAATCTATATAGCTGAGCTTTAAGACAATGCAATAATTTCTTTTAAAAGTACGTGGAATTGTTCCATTGAACAAACAGGGAGTTTCATCATTTCTATGAAAACTGTATTTATTAATATCAATTAAGTTTCCATACTTTCTAGAACACTAGTATTGTGTAATGTAACACTATGCAATAGTTCCTACGTTTCGTAAATCCTAAGCATTGTTATTGTTGTATCAGTAACGATAAGATGTCCTTCATTCTATAAAGTTGTAGATAGGCTTTGCTTTTGTTTAAATACTTATTTTAGGCTTCTCACACTGCAGAATCGGCAACTCTGGAGGATACAAGTCTATTCGAGAAAAAGATGTGTTTTATGGCTGTCGAAACCTTCATGTTTAAAGGATAAAGTACATATACTGGCAATAAAACTATACGTATGGACACAATGCATTTATCTAAAAGTTAATTTTTAAGATACGGATGGAACATTTATTGTTTGTTTCACTGATACCATTTCAGTATTTGCCTGACGATACAGGTGTAATATTTGTATTTAATTTTAGAAATTGTGTTTGTAGTATGACGTAGTATATAAACATGATTATTACAAGCAAATTTGCACATACAGCTCTACTATCACTATTTCCCTAATTATTTCAGTTTATATATTAAATCACTTGTTAAACTTGCAGAACTTCGAAATTATTATAGTCATTTTCTTAGTTGAAATAATATTTATTTAAAAAATTACACTGCGGTTGAAATTTGAAATACATGGTTTGGTGAAATGTGAAATGCATCTATGGATGACTAATAAATAGTGTATGAAAACATTTTTGGCGAAAGAGAGTTGTATGTATATTTATAGTTAGCAGATTAAATTGGTTCAATGTGTTTTTAGCTTAAATTATTTCTTTAACTGAAAATTAGCAGTCAAAATATTGTGTCAACGATTTTCTCGACTGATTCGGATTCTATCCGAAATACCGACATTCACGGTTGCTTACATTGTAAAATAAAGGACTTGGTCCTGTTGATATAATAAATCATCATACACTATATGTATATGTTGAAAGAAAATTAGAGTTAGGCAAGTATGCGCTGGATTTTCTGAGTTTTGCATTATTTTAAGATTATTATTAATGATTTAAATATTGAATGTGCACTAAATATTTGAGTATTGGGAAAGCATATAATATGGTAGAAAATTAGCAAGACTCTTTGCAACATTATTATTGTTCTGCAGATGCATGACCTATAATAGCTATACTTGTTTACTTACACGTGTGCGCGTGTATAGAGATAACTAATGACCATGTATTTGTTTATCTGTTACTTGTCTTATACTGAACTGGAAATAAGTCATAAATCTTGTTCCAGAATTGCAGATACAGATGTATCGCTAATAACTCGTTCGACTTCAAATGAGTTTCAAAATCCCTATTATCTATACGTGTAATGAAACATTAATATTATACATTAGGTAGTGTGTCAGATGAAAGGTATTATGTACATATCAATACAGAAACTGTAATCACTTTGTACCTATTTTATCAATTTCAGGGAAAATATATAAATTTTTTGTACTATTGATTATTTCGGATTATTTATGGTTAGCTTGATGGTTTGTACAGATATGTATTTATGTACGAGTATTTAATTATTTAAAATGACTTTAGCACGTCATAAAGTATAGCATCAAAATACACATAATAATATACATAGTCAACTTTCGTTTGCACCTATATAAGAAAATACGTGTGTAAATGGTAAGAAAGGGAAATGCTTTCTTTTCTCAAAATCAAATGAGCAACTATGTAGGGTAAAGGGTATAAAACAAATAAATTCACTTAAATTCTGGAGCATTATTTCATTATACTTATATATAGTACTTGCAAATTTTAAACAATCTTCGTATACTAAATTACATACTTCGGAGACGAGGTTCTTAATTTTTTAGAGTAGAATATGTCCTTGATTTTGAATTGGCTTGTGCGAAACTGACAACGTGTATGTAAATGGGTACGTCGTCTACACAGTAACTTATATCATGCTTGAACTCAACAGGAAGAAAACGTGGCGTACCCAATGAACTCATGGAATTGATTTATGTCCATCCACTTTTTGATTCGTGAAATGAAAAGTAGCTCAACATCACTCTTCTATTCAACATGCTCAACTTCAACATGCTCAACATCGACATCTTCCTCCACAAATCCTGTGAATTCGTCGCTGTATGTTGTGTAAGGTGGTGCACAATTTTCGGATCTTCTCGCTCCCCATGATCTTTCCGCAATGTAGGTTTCCCAAGTATGTACCCGTGTGGATTAATACATACTTATCTGGAGATGAGCACTCCGCTCATAATAAAAGACATTAAACTAAGTTATAGTATCTATGCAGTAAATATTATTGAGCTTCTAGTTTATTCATGAATCAAGTACCTTTCGTAATGTACGGTTTTGAATGCGGTATTCATACTCAAGTTGAGGTCACAGGGTACATCAGGCTGGTTCAGGTGATGCGCGCATCTGCGAGCCTATGACACGTCTATTTACGGGTCCAGAGGTTCACTGGGAACGTTCATGTTGCTGTCTTATGCTAACAGACCTTTCTTTTGTAACGAAATAAATTGTATTCAACTGGGGTAATGGTTAATATTCTTAACTAGCATCACATTTAGGTACATCGATTTTTTAAAATTCTGGGCTGCTGTCTGCAACATCCAAAATTCACATATCATGACATGACAGGTAATATGAAGTAGCACACATCCATAAACGTGCGTCCCTGGGGACCTAAAACATACAATGTCAATAGGCAATCAATTAAACTTCTTTGAATAAAATGCGAAGAATATTTTCTGTGTATCCGTGTTGGCTGGAATCTAGAATGTATCCACATTCGATTATTTTAGAAACGTCTCATTAATTTAATTATCCCTTAAATAAAGTCAATTAGATATAAATTTCAACAAGTTACTACTAATGAGTTCATGTGTTATCCAAGTTTCGATTCTAACTACTAAATTTGTCTAGTCGATGGATGATTACTTTTGGGAGTATGTTGTTCGAAATAATTGCAAGCTGTGAATGAGTTTTTCTTTTAGGAATATCCGAATTTTCTTCTGTAGCATGTGGGTGAACATTGATTGGAAAAGTAATTAGTTAGTTCTACAGTATTGAATTCCATGAATAGAACTTGTGCTTTTCTAAGAACCGCGGAGAGTTTAGATGACTTGTGTATATACAAGTATGTATATATAGGAAAAAACTCTCAGAAAGCCACAAATTCAATCTTTGATATTATTAGGATGCCTGGAATATTTTGTCATACTTACACACACACACATTTGTTCCTGGAAAGCATAATTTTCTAACTTTATTAGTTCTTTTCTCTGTTCCAGCAAAACTTTGTCCTTTAAGCAGTTCTGATTTCGTCATACGGATTTTCCTGGAATTCATCAGGTCTGAAAGGTTTGTAGTATGTAGATGTAGGCCTTTCCCGAACACCTACAAGTTCGGCGGAAAGCTTCTTGTTGCCATGGGAACAATTTCTACCTTCCTGCTGCTGGCACATCCTCCTGTGTGAGTTTCTACTTTCTAGGTGGAATACTAGTTGTGTCGCATGAGTATTTACAAGGGAACGGAAACACAGTGCGTGTGTCTCTGTATATTCTTTTTGGCGAAAGTCACATTGAAAGTGAAACGACTATCTAGCGAATGATTCAACCATCAAGAGTACGGGTTTAAAGTTGCTGTATGCATATATTCAGTATTTTTCCTGGGGATGAACGAAACTTACGTGTATTCAGGTTCCTGTCATTTCACTTTCCATCTTGCTCTTCACTATTTGCTTCATCATCTGTGAGCCTTGTTGTATGAAAACATCCTAAATGCGTTTCAACATCCTCCTCTGTTATGTTGCAACTGGGGTTTATCAAGGTCAGGTAGTTTTATACAAGTTTAAATCATAGAGTAATATCAGGGAAGAGTCATTTGGAATTTCAAGATCTTTTTGTATCAGCCAAGATACCTTCACCCATAAGAATCTCGCCCAGTATTCGAAGAGAATCATCTTGCTTTGCTATATAAAATAAAAGAAGAGAGGAAAATCATCATGAGCTTAAATCTTCAGTGCATTCATACATATAGCAAGCACAAAGGTATCCGTATCCGATCGGAAGTTCATAAGAACACATAAGAAGTTATTAGAAAAAAAAATGTTTAGTTAGAACGTCTTACTTCACTGATGAAAAACAGTGTGATTTGGACAAAGCTTCATCATACCTATGTTTGCGTAACATTTTCTAGATCGAAAACTTATGAATACTTTTAAATTATTCATTACATCATTTTCTACGTCAATTAGAAATTAAAACCAGGGAGGATTGATGGATGATCTTACTCAAGTTCATTGCAATCAAGATTTATGCCATAAATTTTAGTTTAAATAAATTGAATTCTTTAAAGCAATGTCAATGTTTAGATTAGCGTATAATAATCAACACTTCGACAGTTCAAATGTTGAAAATATTTTTAACTTAAACCATTAAAAAAATTCGAACATGTGTATGATCAATTTATTAAATAAATGAAATAAAACATGTTTTTCAGTTAATATAGCCGAGATGTGCAAAACTGCTATACATGAACATGATTTTTTTGGGGGAAATTATGTTAACTTTTGCCATATATGAAGATTTTATGAAGAAATAAGAACACGACAGACAAAGATTTTACGCACACCTTGATTCATATTTAATTATCATTTCTTGGAACATCAACTTACATGAACTACCTTGCATACAATCTTTAAAACGGATTTTATGCTTGTAATTATTATATCATATGTTACTTGCCGAATACATGGGGGGAAAACATATGTCGTTGACACTGCAGGCAGGCTTTATAGTATAGTTTTCTCCATAGAGTATACTGTACCCATAGACAGGATTTCCAGTTTCAAAATGCCAAAACCGCTGACTTTTTAATACAAAACCTATATATGACAAACGCAGACAGAGTATTTTCAACTGCATTGAGATGATGGTCAGTTTAGTATAAGGGGTGTGGTGGGTAAGTCATTAAATTCTACTGCGCTGCAACGTTTTCTTCATAACAGCTGGTACATACTTTCTACACTTTTAATAATGATCCGTAAGTGCGCCATTTAACTATTAGATGCCATAAATATTACGGGGATAGTATATTTAATTGATTAACAATTTCAGCTGAGTTGAGATTTACAATGGCATTTTGGTACATAAACCCCTGCCTACGGATAAACCGAGCATATATAACCACGATGTGTTTAATACATCAAAAAATCAATTTTTGGATAAAAACTGTAACAACAACAATAATAATACTATCCTTTTTTAACAATGAGACATTAATTCACATATATCTGTAATCACAACGGTAATAATGATTATATTCCAGTACAAGGAACCAAATGATAACAAACGTTTAGGTACATTCGGTACTGAATGGTTGCATAATCTTACACATTATGAGCTTTCTTCAGCAGTTCTCATTCCATCCTCAAAGTTACATATAACTAAAACGTATAATTACACGGACAACTAGAACTGTTTTTAAATGTCATTCAGGAGCACCATCACTTTTGCCGTTTCATATAACTTTCTTATTTAAATTGAATGGTCAGAAAAAGGAAAATGGAACATGGACGGTAAGTATCTAGAGCGATGTTACTGTTCATGAACGGAATTTTCAGAGTTAGTTTAATAATTTTTATGTTACAGTCAGTTGGTGGGTTGAGCAGGAATGAGTCTCCCTGGACCAGATAAGTTTTTTGATGAAATATAATATAATAATTATTTATGTGTATCATAATATAATATTCAGACTGATACTTCTCCATGATAATGTTCCATTACTTATACTTATTATAATTCAATATAATATTAAGTATTTATTAAGCTGTCGATTACTGTTTAGAAGCTCCTTGTCATTTGTCAATTCATATAATATGTATGAGTCTTTAATTTAAATTTATAGTATAAAAAATCATAGAGTTTTGGACCCGAATAGGTTGATTTGGGAAGAAAGGGGAACGATTACGGTGCTTAAAACATTCAAGCCCAGACCTATAGTATACATTCTTGTTTATATAATTACTCTACTAGTACTTTACCTTACAGGGCTAAATATCGACTTACATAAAGTCCTACAGTTCCAATAACATTCACTAACTGATATTATTTGAAAAGGGTGGATTACAAGAATTTGCTGATCATTCACTTTTGGAAATAAAGGTACAAAGAGGAATCATTGACTTTAGATGACTACACGTATATATACAACAATAACAACAAACGATGTCATGCAACCACAGCTAATTACAGGTAATGCTGCATATTGATTATATACTTCCATTCCTAATCTCAAATGGCTTTGAATTGATTGTGTACACTCAATATCGACATGGAGAATAATACAACAACGAAGAAAGCACAATATATATATATATATTTATGCTTTGAGACATAAATATACACAAACAACTACTATATACTACAGGGAAGGGAGCCAATCAACTAGTTGGTTCTAGCTAAATCCGGATTTAGCATTTACCTACCTCTGCTAGAAGGTTCTACTTGAATGTTCCCTGGGTTGAGCGTTCAGAAATGAAGACATAATTATACGTACAATTTAATAAAAAATAATATAAAACAAAATTTTTCAACGCAAAATAAATTTCAAAATTCCTATCAGTTTTAAATGCGAACTTTCATCCCCTTTCAATCTTAGTATGAAGGGAACTTAATATAAGTCCAATTTTTATAATCTGAAAGACTGTGTACTTAAATGTAGAACCTCTTGATCAAACAAAACACAGACCATATAGAAGTAAACTCATTTTTTATGCTAGTACCCTTATAAATACCCTTATAAATGAGATAAAAAAGATCGTAAGCAAATCAAATGACCAGGACAACATTGCCGATCTTGAAAGTCAAGCCACTGACTCAAGAGTACTTATGAGAAATAGCTTGAACCTTTTGAGTTCACTTATGTATTATTTAAAATGAACATTAATACAACACTAAGGAGTAGATACCCGTGGTCTCTGACTAAGCACCCATTTTGATTTGATTCCTTTGGCCAAGACACCACGGCGGTGTCTCCAAACATGGACTCTGTAACTCCCCTTGGACTTAAGTCCCACCCCACAATGTGGACAAATTATTTTTTCGCCATGTACTAAATGACATTCATGTATATGTGCTCGAAGTCTCTCACGTTTCACTAACTTATCACAAATTTTACAAGGAACGTAAGGGCCAGTAAGGTTAGTGACAGAGTCTACCAGAGCATCCACTTCAGCTGTAGTATATCTAGCTGAAGGTGGTACATGAGACTGTCTATGACTCTTCAATCGGGGTATTGTGCCCAGGTTACCAGCGCTTGTCAACGCTGTTACATGTCTTGGAGATCCTTGAGTATGCGGTATTACAACCCCTGGTTTCATGATTTGCGACCGATGTCGCTCTAAGGTTTCTTGATGTACTTGCTGCTCTGATAGGCCCAGTAACCTATGACTTACGTGACTGAACCGTTTCTTGGCTGGTACACTTGATTGATTTGTAAACCCTTCCATGCATGCAGAGGTTTTGGATACCATGGATCCATTCGGATGGGGCACGGCAGGGACTAGGGGAAGTCTAAAACTAGGTAAGGGTTTACCAGTTACTTGTAGAGATGCGGAAGTAGCAGTGCACTGCTTCAAATTTGGTCCCAACGACCATGACCCAGTCCCACAGCATGCGGATGTGGATGGATGTCCCATATTATGTAATGTTGATGTTACTACCATACCTGATGGAGTCGTGAAAGATTTTAATGGTGTATGAGGTGACTCGGCCGATCTGATAGAAAGCTCATATTCACCCAGGCAGGAATTTCCAAAAGATTCTCGAGTACATTCAGGACTGTAATCTTCATTACTTTGAATCTTCACCTGAACGGGAGGTTCCATAAATGTATCCATGTCTCCGGAGGATGAGTTTGAACTGGGAGCTCTTGTGGCAATGGAGACGACGCTGTCATTACTTAACGGTCTTACGGAAGGGAGACTCACAAGATCTATTGGGGAGGTTCTGGGGCAAGTACTTCCGATCATGTCTCTCTCTCTTGGACTATTTGCTGCTGCAACGTGTGAGTTCCATCTTGAACTGTTCTTTTTAATTCCATGATTCATTGGTGAAGTAGGCTGTATACAATTATTCACTTCTCCGTAAGCGTTCTTATTCAGTAACAACGGACCCGAGGCATGGTTCCCACCGCTATCGCTAGTCGTCCCTCTTACGGAACTATATCGATGCTCCGGGAACGGGTTCTGAGTTACTGTTGCTGGAGAAATGGGTTCCAAACGTCTTCCACTATTTCTGTCTGTAATGACAATGCCGCCATGTGTGCCAGGGGAGATGGGGATGTCACTTACAGGGGGGAAATCCCGCATACTTTGACCAGCTCCATGAGTTGGATGAGTAAAATGACGATAATTTAGACAGCCTGTAGATGTAGCACTGCCTGGTGGGCTTGGTGAACAGTCTGTTGGAGATGCGGATCGATTTGGAATCGTACAGTTCTAGAAATATAACCAAGAGGTAGCATAAAAATATTGCCCCATATAAGTACACAATACACTCAAGTAGGCAAAATCAATGTTAATTTTTAAACGAGTAGGTATGTTACCTCTCTGCTTATACAATCCTCCGCACTCCCCTTCCTTCCAGTGGTTCCTGAAGATATACCATCAAGCTTTATTAACTCTGCCGCCTCAATGAAGTCTTGGATTTTATTCTTGACAACACTGACTTGTCCGAAGTAAATAAATTTTAGTATTCGTTGTAAGTCTTGAAAAGTTATTCCCTTAATGATCACAACCGGGTGCTGACATGGATTTTCCTGGAAAATGAATAAAGGCTTGAATTGTAGATTACTAAAATTTTACTACCAAGTCCATCAGAATCAATGACACAAGGTAATTCAAATAAGCTATACCTTAAATATTTCTCGAAAGTATGGACTGCACATTGCCAAAACGATTTTGTGAGCATGAACAGATTTGCTCTCGCAGCTAAGTGTAACGTCAGCAAAGTCTTGAGTGTAATACAGATCCGAAAATCCAGCAGCCAATTGTTTGTCAAATTCATTCCATTTGAGAGAGAAAATTCCATCTTCACCATCCTGAACTTTGTTCCTTGGCATTGATGTTGATGGCGAAGGATCATTAGGGAATAAATCAGAAGTAATTGTTTCATCCTCTGGTAAATCACTTGTAATCGTTGGTGGTTGACTCTGTTGAGGTGAATTCCCCCTTGAGGTGGAGGATTGTACGTTTTCTTCCTCAGTATTACTAGCAGTTGACGAAATGGTTGTCATTTTAGCTTGCGAGTTTTCAGTTGGAATAGAAAAGTTCAGTCAAAAATCCCGCAAGTTTTACTACAATATTATACTATCGTCTTCTCTGCAGATTTTAAAATTCCAATGTTGGAAGCATTTTCCGTCACTTAATTCAAATTTCCTCTTGTCCCTTTTTCCCCGAATATTAAAGCTCAACTTCCTTCTTTGAAGTTAAATCTAAAAGTAAAAAAATCATTCATCCGTATCACTATACTGAAATTGACATAGAAGAAAGCACAGAAGCACTTGTAAAATTATTTATCCTTTCCGCGTGCTTTGGCGAATAATAAGTAAATGTGTGTACAGTGAGTATATTTGTATTCCACAGGGAAAACAGATCACCATCACTTGTTTCATACTTTAAAAAATTGTCAGCTTCAACTGATAAGTTGGTGTTATTAATGTGTAATAGCACAAAGGAGTCTCTAAGCTAACTTTGCGATCTCACAGTTCACAATTTGTACCTGTGGGTGAATAGTGACTGACACAAGCATACGTTTCAGTTTCTATCTTTGTTACATAAAATGTAGCATGGATACTCTGAACCAATGGCTTGGATTTCAATTGCAACGTAACTTCTGTAAGTCAAGCATTATGTATAAGTACACGTTACCCCTTCTCATATTACCACCACTAACTATACGGATACCCAACCATTCTCCAGCAGAACTTGCTCTCTGCTCTCTTCTATAACAAATTATAAATTCTAGCCTGCGCCATTGTAGGCTCCACCAGGATGCCATATATTCATTGGTTGCCTTTAAAATATTTGTTTTATTTAATGATATATCTATGTAGGCTCTGCTAGATCAGAATTCCGATTTCAGCAACCTACACATTTCTCCTTCCCTCTTTGTACACTAGTAGAACAAACGTTAGCTAAACAGGCAAGTATGCTAAGCATATCAATTTTTATAGTCCACCTATGCAATTTGCATGTAACTTGCCCATACACCATGTTTACAATACAACTATAACTTTTGCAACGTAACTAAATCCATTTACTCAATAAATGTCCTAATTACGCTCAAGTATCTAAGAATCATCGTAACTTGCTAAACAGGACACTTTCAATACTAAAAATTCAAATGAATCAGCGAAATATCTACATATTTCACTGACCACAGTTTACAAATATGTAGATACGTACGGAATGGAAATGTTTTACATCAGAGTTATTATTAAGATATAACTTCAATACATAATCACCACTAATTACATATTTCCATATTTTCCTCTAACGACTTCAAACGTTACACCGCTAAGTTTCTTGATACTGACAGGGTTAGCCACAAATAGTATTATCTACAGAGATTCGAAAAACGGTATACTAAGCTCAAATATTTTAGCGTCATTTAAGTAAATTTTTTTAAAAAATTTGTCCATTTAACTGTGCAGCAAATAATGCTGAATTCACCAGTAATAATATTTGTATAAAATTACTGTATAATGGGGCAACTTTTTAATAAATTAATCAAAAAATTCAAGCAAATATACACCCACAGCTTATTGCACATTTGTCCGCACAACAGAATTATTAATAATAGCAAAATGCACGTAAATACACACTCTTGCATATTTGTTCACACAATAGAATTATTATTATTATTGCAAAAATGCACGCAAATACACACCTTCCTGCATATTTGTGTAATTTTTACTGCTGTTTATAGCGCACTAATAATAAAATTGCATCCGATGCTTAATTATTCCCATATATCTATCTACATATGTATATCTATATATAGAAGTGGACCACGTATTGCATGGTGGTAAAAATAAAGTTTGTATATCAAACTGTATCACACTCTATATAATCTTATATGATCACTTGCATAAATGTAAAATAATAAAAGTACTTCATAATAAAAGTATCTTCACTTTTTTACTGCAAGAAAAAATTATTATACACGCATAAAAAAAGTGATATAATTTAGTATCCATACATGAATAATTGTGTTACGCACAGCACACTTATAGACACAAGAATCCCGAACGTACAGAAGAACACGTGAAGTGGATTGTGAATCAAAGGAGTAAGTATACGTAAAGTGTCGTATATGTTCTGTAGTAGTTAGTAGTGAATGAAAATATGAAGAATGGCTAAAGAAGGGTAACATAAAACACACCATATAAGTGTTGTCATATATAGAAACTTATATAAAAGTGCTTGTATAAAGTACACATGTAAAGTTTTACAGGCAGGTAATAACACAATTGTGCGAGCGAAGTCTTGTAACAAAACATCGGAAACAATAAAAGCGCTGGTTTCCTATTATTATTATGATTTATTGTTACAAATCGATTTTTACGCGTAGCAACGTACTGTAGCATGTGTATATAGTGTACTACTGTGTTTGTATACAAAAGAGTAATATTTTAAAGTTTGTTTTGGACCTTACACTTTTTTAATCCGCGTCTGGATTTATGTAACAAAACAACAATCTTGTATATACTTAAGAGTTACTGGAGTTGAGCAGGTTTAGTGACGACGGACGGAATATAGGAAAATAATAATGAATGAATATGTACACATTTTAATCAAATGGCACGTCTTGCAAATATGAAGAGTTCCACGGCTGAAATTTAGAATGGAAATATATATATAGTATAGTAAAATATAAGGGAAGTTTTGCGCCGTTGTTATTGTTTGCTGTACTTATAGTACACTAAAATAATAGCCATTTAAAAGGCTATGATGAGTACTAAGTACTATTAACAACAACAGTTTGCTCCTGTTATTGAGTAACGTCTCTCGTCCTGCTCTTTCTCTGTCTTTCACGTCGTCGTCGTATAAAGTGTATTCCTCCAAACCGTAGTAAATAAAATGCAGATACAACATCAACCTTCACTTCACAGCGTATACCATGCGATCATACCCTGCTGGATTGGACTCGTCGTTCGTACCCAATGAACCCAATATGTACGGGATTGCTGGAAACTTGTATAACAAACTTGCCTTGTGTGCCACTCACTCACTCACATGTGTGTGTGTTGATGGTGCTCGAGGGAGCTTCATATGCTACTTGCTACGGAAATAAATACACTGGAAGGTACTTACTATACACTTAGCTTTTTTTACTACGACTACTACCTAGCTACCTATATACTTACTAAACCCGCACAAGGTTGTCTGCTTACATAAACATGGTTGATACACTTAAGTATATACTTACTTTAGGGATATGCTATCTTACTTCAGGGATACTATACAGAGATACTATGGATGGAGTATGCCGTTTGAAGAAAAGTATATTCTTCCAAGTTACAATAATTACAATATCATCATCCCAGATCACATACACCATACCTTTTTAATTCACCAAGTTGAATTAACACTAAAGGAGACACACAATGGCTAACGCAAGGTAGAATTGGCATTCGTAACGATGAGGAAGACAATAGGATTAAGAGCAGCAACACAGTTAACAAGTACAGCAAAAGAGTAAACAACATGCATGCAATGTTCGCAATGTATAAAGGATAAAAAAGCCTTATTTTCAATTAGATGCTCTTTACTCACCCGCATGTGTGTACCACGATATTTTCTATAAACGGTATACTTCAATCCAGCTCCAGATCACTAATTCACTCTAAAAATGTCCTTTAATGCTGTTCAACAGTATTATAACGACGAGCATGCCTTGTCTAAATGCTTGTACAGCTAAATGCACTCTATATGGCTCAATGGTTTCTATCAAAATGCTCACTAGTATGTAAGGAAATGATGTGGCACAATTATTGTGTATATCGGTCAGTAATTAGTTGTGGGGTACTATACAGATAGATATCTCTCTAGTATAGTATCTAGATTTTAAGGTAGTAAAAACGGGAATTTTCACTCCTGTGGCGTAATGTTTAATACTACTCGTGCAACGTAATTCACTAGTCTGTCTCTAACCTCTCTGAATGTTAATCACAATGACATACAACCCTGTAACGCAAATCAGTCCTGCAGATAATATATATACAGCTCTGGAATGGAAGTTACTACTAAAATAAATAATACCCTGGAAAATCTACCCTGGCCGGGTATAATAGGAATTTGAACAACAAGTACTTATTGTACACAAGGACTACGTTGAACTCACGTTCTGTCGGTACTGATGGACTGAGACTGAAACTGAACGGATTGAGTATACGATATGGTACACGGTATACTTTTTAACTCCCAGGTCTCCTTGCGCAGATACAACAACAATGTTCCGTTGGTGAGAGGAAAAGTGAAGTATAATTTCTGGAGAGATACTTTATATATAATAGATGGAGAAGAACCTTATTACAAGTATGTTAGAGATCTCCAAGGTGATAAAGGTCTTATTATATTTGTGATCATGTTCGAGGAAGTATAGTAACTCGCGTGGAACTGCTGCTAGTGTGAGTTGCAGGGTAGTGTATATACTTTTATATCACAAATTCCTTGCCGTGTCACAGATTCTATTGGATAAATGATGCTAAATACGGTGCGAAAAGCTCTCAAAACTCGACTTCCCTCAGCGGAGATATCACTAGAAATGGCATGCCGTTAACTAAAACTTCTACGGGACGGGAAAGAATAATGAGCAAATTATCGATCAGCGAGCGACAGTTGATCACTTGCAAATTCAAACACAGTTTTCCAGCCGGAGTGTGTCGAATGTGTTTGAAAAATCTACCTGATTAGAATATATTGTATACATGTAAATAAAATTTTCATTCACGCCACTTGAAGGGCAGGTGAAAATGGGATACATGTAGTAGATATATAATAATTACAATTTGTTTAAAGCGGTAACAATGAATTACATCACTGATGTGATGAAACTATGATTATTCCCGGCGAAGTCATATTGTTGAGTCTAAAATATGCTATAACTGAAAATTTTATTAACTTTGATGTCACTTCAGGTATCATATTCAGGATTCCGAGTCTCTAATGAGAGTGATGAGCTTCAAAGTACTAAAGCTAATTGATGGAGAAGTCCTGTAAAATTTCTCTAAGAACATCGTAAGGAGGAAGTCACAGAGTTACTTAAATATCATTAATGCATGTAAGAATCAGGTTATTGAAACCCAAGAGATCGTAATATTGATGAAACTTCGAATTCAGGTACTACTTCTATTCTTTTCATTACTGCGATGCTTTTTTGACAGTGGAACGCAAACTTGTTTGACAATAATAGGAAAGGAGTGATAGAAATTGTACTTCGAAGGGGAGTATAGAAGTTGCTTTTACATGATGGCAACTGGTCTGTAATTTAATAATTTTCGCCTTTGTGGGAAGTGTTGAGAGAGGAAATTGGTGCTAAATATAGTCCCGACGTCAAATTGCGGTTTAGTTGTTTAATTATAGGCTTTTAAAAGACAGCAAATGTCACAATAAACCTGTTGTACATACACAAGCTTCGACCATGTTTTCGAAACATGCATAATTTGTTATTGTCCTGAGGCGTCTATACTCACCTGCTATGAAATTTAGATATCAGGCTTTAGGCATAGGACAATGGGATAAACACGCAAAAAACTGTTTACTACAATTTTGTTGGATAGGTCAGGAATATTGCCGTATGTATTTGCTAGCCGTATAGTTGTGCTAGCAATTTACTTGCAATAATAACGTCGGACAAGAGACACACAGTATATAAGCAATGTATCTCTCTACAACTGTGCATAACAAGTTGCGTGCATTGAAGATGTACATATGCATACTTTCTTGCTGTTCAATTCAAAGCTGTTTTTACTTTTTTTGTCAACTGAACCAAGTCTCTGGAAAGATCTTAACTGCTTTGTGTTTTAGGCCTATACTATTATATACACACTAATATGAAGATACGTGATAAAAATTACCAAATAAACATTGTTTTTCTTTCCACATTCTTGTGCAGTAGACTTTTGCTGTGGTTGGAAAGATAAGTGGCCTTGAGCGGTAATAACGAAAATAATTTTGTTGTTGAAGAATTTACGGATCCACTTCTTGTCCTTTCAGTAAAAGACGTCTTTTGATGTTATCTGCACACACACACGCAGAGATGATTCTGCATTGCTGAGATATACCTAAACTACCAGAAAGCTTCATCCAAGTATTGGTTTTGCTTTCTTTTATTTCTCCGTAGAGATATATATGCAATATCGTTAGTCACGCTTTATTCTTCTACGAATAATATTTTCTCGTATGGTTGCACCCAACAATGTTGTTTTGTTGCAGTTGTTTGTTGTCATGTTATATTATTGTCGCACAGGGTGGTGGCAGTATCATCCGTGCATGCAATTTCAAATATATAAGTGAAACGAATATCCCATATCACGTAAAATTCTTTGATTAATCAAGTTTTCGTAACAAACATTGATTGTTATGAAAACGTTTTTTGTCATCCAAAAACATTTTAACGTGAATGCTCTAAAATGTTTCAAAATTACTGCAAAAAGTAATTAAGTATGTACTTTGGGAAATCTATCGAATCAACTTCTAATTCCTTTTACGTAACTAGTAGTTTAACAGAATACTTAAAGAGCAGTGTAATTTTTTTGCAATTGCTAGAAGCTCTCAGCTCTCAGGAAGGAAGGGTTGCGACTTGCCAAATAAGCATATTTTATAAGCATACTTAATTAAGTTAATTACTTTGTTGGAAACATTTTTGAAACTTTGAAAGTATAATAAATAAAATCAAGTATTATAGTAAAGTACTATATTTTAAGTTACGTCATTTAACCTTTCACCCGGTTTTGTTAAAACTTGTAAATACTATAGATATAACAAGCATGGACCTCCCCAAGAATGCTTAATTGCAACGTTTCCTTAGACTCATTTGTAATTCGTTCACGTCTAGTATTTTTTACTATTTTGTCATTTGCGTAAGATGATGAACGACACAAGGAAAATATGATTTTGATAACATTATTAGGACTGCAAAATTACAAAAACTTTAAAAACTATTCGCACAGACTCGGTGTGCGATGTGTTCAATTGCACTAAAAACCACGTATCCATTTAATTCGAAACACAATTGCACTTTATTATATATTCATGCAACGTTAAATTACTGTTGTTAAATCAGTTTTCGATAGCTTGCAAAGAAAAAAACAACATTATTACAGGGTAATTATTTTCCTACAGGTTTTCTGTGCACTTTCCAACTAACACATTTTTAAAGCAAAGAATTCCCGAGTAGACAATTTAATTCCTACCGTTTGACCCCGGGTGATTATTCATCTAAATACAGCTGTAAGGCATGAAAACTAAATTAAAAATACTTTGACAGGCTCAATTCTATAACCAGAAAGCTATACCGGAATTATAAAATATAAAGATGCAGTATGTAATTAATCGTGTTTAACATTATGTTTGCAAAAAGGTTTTTTTTATTGTTATTTAATTTTCCCTTTTAGAGCCTAGGAAAATAAACCTCATCATTATTTTATTCGTACATGTATTTACAACCGGATTCCTCTATCTGTAGGAGCAGACTTTCAGATTTAAAACCGTTTTTTGCACAGCTAGAATTATTATTGTTTTCTTCGTAATTGGTTACACTATAAGTAAAGGAACCTTAGACCTGTGATGAATACATAATAGTGTCTACAATCCTAATTTTATATGTATAAAATACAGATTAGATGTATATTTACTTCGCACATAATGTATGTAATTCTGCGTATGAATGAATGCCTTTTCCGAAGTACCGTTGTGAAATCAATGTAGAATTGTATTACATTATAGACAGTTAGAGGACTAACATGTGCAAATTGGGATCATATGAAATAGTATACAACTAAGCATATCTACCTATCCAAAGCTTTTTGAGTGTAAGTTTGTTAATAAAGTTAAATGACTGTGTCTATAAAGTTAGTTGGCGCAGGATCAGTTATAGTTGTTGTGAAGTAGCAGAATACTATCAGTTATTAGCAACTAGATAAAAGGTTCATCGTTTTGGTACCCAAGTGTGTAAGATGTAATAAGAATATTTAGATAATTATGTTTAGTACATGCGTGTACCCATATGGGACTCAAACTTTATGTATGTTATGGCATTCTGACAGGAAAAGCTTGAGTCTCATCATAACGAAGAAAGTTAATTATTAAATTCTCGAGTAAGCTGAATCCACAACTTTTAACAATCGTTTTTTAACTACTCGGCACAATTATGAAATAATTTTAAAACACGTTAATGTTATATGTCTAATTTCCTGCATGGTGCTATTGTGCAATTATGAAATAGTTTTAAGACACGTTAATGTTACACGAGTGATTTTTCGTATTATGCAACGTTTTACGGACTCAAAATGCTGGATAATACTTATCTCAACGTTCTTTGAATAGCTGTAGGTTGAAGCTCTATAGAAGAAAGAGTGGTTTGGTTAAAGTTAAGATGCTGTTAATCGTAATTGCCTTCTTTTTTTAAACCTCTGTTTTAAACAAGAAAAATTTTGATGCCTGTAGCACGAGAGAAAATTATGCTTTCCAATTTCAACCGAGTAGTCCAGACTGTGGCCATAAACCCACCACATTCTTTCTGGCTTTACTATTGTGACATGTCTAAAGTTAGCTTGTTAAATTTCTATGGGGTTAAATCTATGTATATTTGATTTAATAACCAGTTTTAATCTCTTGATTCCATCATCGACAAGTGATTCCACAAGCTGGTCTGTACAGTACATTGTTTAAGTTTCGGCCAAACATTTTTTATTTTATTTTAAACATTGCCAAGTAATGTCCATTGGCAGAAAGTTAATTTTGTTCCCTAATTAAGCTTGACTGGGCAAGTTAAACAAGGATTGAATTTATAAGAACAAAACGCTTTGAAATGAACATCATATATATGTACTTTGACTCCGGATATGGGGATAATTGATTGAAAAGGCTGTCTTTTATTAGGATATTTACACTTGTCTTCTGAATTTTCACTACATAAAACATCTTGAATTTCTACTTGTAGAAAAAAAAACAATTCGAGAAGAAATTGTACTAGTCGACACGACTAGTTTTGCAAGTATCTGTATAACTGTTACATTTTATGTGCAAGTAAGTATATCTTTCTAATGTATAATCTGTTAACTAGCATTCTGGAAGCCCTACCCCCTCTTGTAATACAAAGTTCCAACATTCTACTGTTAGTGCCATTTCCAGTTAACATTTTGCTAATAGAAAATCAACGCTTCATCTCTTATCTTAATGGAATATATGTAACTCTTGATGCGTATACCTGTATGCTTATGACAGGTGATTCGTCAGAATGACAGCAAGCATTTCAGTTTCGTTGCTCAATATATGTTTTATAGTTTTAGTCGCCAACTGCAGGATTTACTAGATTTTTTTGAAATGCTTGTCTCATTGATCGAAAAGTCTTATAACATTCTTACTTACAGAGCTTTGAATGATACTCTTGAATGATGTGAAATTTTTCATGGTGTTACTCTTTACATATCTATGTAATATATGTCCTATACGGCACCATTTTCTTTTACACAACCGCAAGTACATGCACAATACATTAATACTTAAAAGTAAGCTGTTAAAAATTGTGAATATAATTGTGAATGTGTCTAGATCGTGGATCAAAGATACAAGGTCCATAAGAACTCGGATGGTTGTGGCTCATCTTAAAGTTGACTCAGGTCATGGCAAAAGCAGCTAATTGTGAGTCGAGTTTTTTCATGTTTTTTATGTTATACTAATGAAATGAAGACCAAACTCTCCTTATTACATCTACTTCCCATGGAATGGGAACATATGCTTTATGTGCTTCAATAACTGTGTATATATACATACCAATTAAATGCAATACCGGAGCTATTAAGATTTTGAGATACCTTGTATATAATAGCATTACATACGTACATGATATTCAATTCAGGTTTCCGCTATTAAATAAAAGCAGCTGTTGAGGAAGGCTGGTAATCCTGTGTGACGGCGTCTTCTATAGGAACAGATACGTTGAATTATTCTTGATTAGCTAAATCCACAAGAATTTAATACTTAAAGACGGGAAGACTTGCATGTGTCTCTATACTTAGAGCCTTGTTTGAGTTGAAAAATTGGTTAAAGTTCAAGTATTAAGATTACCTGTTTAATTCTCTTTCACTTTTGACGGCGGTGAATGACGGTATAATGTGCAACAGTATCTGTACGTTTATTTTAATATATTCACTTAATATAAGTATTACACCCACAACAAGTCTCTGATGTTCTCTGCTTCCAAGTTAAGTTCACATTGTTACCAATTATTGGCGTTAAATGTTGTATAGAACAAAAAGTATGGAACACATCCGCTTGGTTAATATTGTAGTGTAAAATAAAAAAAAGTTGTATTATTGTAACAGCCCTGAAGGTAAATTGTTATTGCCTTGTAATCGAAAAGTGTTGTCAAGTCACTTGAATCATTATTAGCCACGTACACCAAGTATTAAAAATGATGGGTAAAACAGTTTACAGAATTTCGGGGTAAAGCAATAAATCGCAAAAATATTATATTGTTTTATTTGAGTGTCTTGATCTAAGAAAACTATAGTACATTTCGTTACAATTTGTCTGTATTTTGATAATAATGCTGATGACGATGACCTGTTATGAAATCACAATCGATACGTAGAAACAGTTTACTTCCACATGACCACAAGTACTTGCGTTTCTGATTCATTGATTACGCTGCAGCTATATAGTGTGGAGCACAGAACACTTCCGGAACTTTATGTATTATGTGATGTGTGTATAACGACTGATGAAGCTCATGTGCATGTGTTATCTAATCTCCACTGCAAAACACTTGATGCAATGTATAGGATATATTAGCAAGTGACTTATTGTTTCACTTCTCCCAACACAAAATCGTTATTAAGGTTTGTAATGGTACGCTGATTTCAAATAAGTAAAGGAAAAATTATAATCAGAGTAATTAAATCTGAATAATATTGTTAAGATTCTCTTAAACCTGACTTAAAGCTGTCTAGAATGACAGAGTTAGACAAACTTTCAACCTTACAATACTCCCACAACTGGACGTACGTGTTTGATTCTGCATACTGAGTAAATGTGAAGAGAGGTTATGCTGCGTTTAATGCAGTATGTGTGTATTTTCCTGTCGCTGATTAAACCCGATAATGTAGGGATAGGGCAGGGACGAGGATAGTTTTTTTTTACCAGGTCTACCTAAAGTATATGTAATGTATAAAGATAATAGAATCTGCGTCTTCTCGTATCTTGTCAGAGTGTGTGTGTGTGTGTATGCGCGAGGATGTTTTCCAGTTGTTATTGCAAATAACATTTTCTCAAACCAGTTTGGTGATGAAAACTGACCAGCCTTACTTTGGTAAGGTCATTTCTCTTACGTAGAGCAAAACAAAAAAATTACGGCGAGGATGACGGTAGCGAGCATTAGTAGAGGATATACAGCATGAGTATAAATATGCATTATGCCGTCTCGTTTCGTTCGTTGACTGCATTAATAATGTGGTATTATCAGCCGTGCTACCATAGTACACTTGTGCACGAGCACGTTATATTAGTATGCTGTTAGTAGTTATAGTTAATCCTTTCTCGCATTAGGTACACACTATGTAACTAACTATTCCCGTCTTGTACCTTGTAGACTAAGACCCTGTAACAAAAACAACATCTCTCTCGTGTAATCAACAGCTTCTATACCTATACTGCGGAGTGCAAAAAATGAATGAATTTCAGACATTCATCCGTATGGATTTTTGGAGTTAGTCTCTTCGTGTCGAAGAGTTGGGCGAATAAAACTTACATGTAATTTTGACCTTGGATTTCTTGGTTGTGGTAGGCACTAGGAGAGCAGTTGGCTGTACATCCGATTTGTAATAAGAGACAAGAGATACATCTATAGATACATGTTGACATAGGTACATTGTAGAGTTGATACTATGTTACATGAATGTTATTCACAGCAGGGAACCTGCTATAGTACTCTGCTATGCAATTACCAAAGTGCTATGGCTGGATCAATGCCAACTTTTTGCTATATACATACATGACGAATCTCATTTTATTTATCGTTGGCTGCATGCAGTATACTACAAACTACTATGGGTATAGTTTGTGCGTATATATACGCAATTATACATCTATAATTATCTTTTCATCCAGAGCTTTCCTTTGGAAATACTATTGTGAGTGTACCAAATCATCAGGATAAACACTTGGCGATAGTGGAGATACTACTACTATATTCTTGGAAGGAGCAACTCGGAACTTATCGGCACTAAAATGAATTAATAAATGGGGAAAACTTCACCCAAAATCAGATTCAAATAACATTAAGTTAAATGCAAGTAAGTTCTTCTCAGTATATTTTAAAATTGTAATAAACAGCTCAATCAGTTTTTCTACATACGGCTCACTTCGTCGTGTATCGAAATGTTTGTTTATTGTAGTATGAGGAGCTGTTGAATTTTACTCTGCGTAGTTTCTTGTTCATACCCACTATATATCTGCAAATTAGACGCTATACATGTTAGCCACTGCGAATGACTCGCAGAAACGGTGGGGAAGTTACTGATATTATTTTTAGCACCAAATCCAGCTGTTTACACGGAAAACTATTTTATGAGACCTTATATCTTCAAAACAGTATCTCTATATATACACTATATTTTGGTAACTTGCTAAAGACACAAACACAATCAGTGTTGTTTGCAGCCAGTGCCAATAACGCATATGTTACAAATGGAATGTATACATTGGAATGGGTATGCATGTAGTTAGAGGGAAAGAATTTACGCGTCAATTCTCGTAGTTTCACAATCCTCCCGATAATAGGAACTAGGTGTGTATAATTTCATTATAAGTATTTTAACTTTGATTATGATAGAAGCTTTTCAAACCTCAAATTTGTATATTATGTCCCCGTGCCAGTAGAGTTCGAATTTTTTCTAGAGTGTAAATGGAAACAAGTATTATGTGTAACCATAATGAGCAAATAATCAGACCTTGAATATTCCCAGAACGATACATACTCGCATCTCGTCTCGTCATCATTGAAATCCTAAACGTTACTAGTTTGTAAGTTGTAGTTACTGTAGCATTGTTTACAAAGTCCTTATAACAATATGTTTGTCTGTGGTTATTTCAAAAAATCTTGTACAGTATTTATATTACTTGAAATGAGGGCCGAAATGTATACCTACAGTATTTTCTAAAGAGGATAACCGAATGTTTCAATTACACAGTCAAACAGCAAGTAGCAACAAAGCTAACATTGTCTACTTGTTTGCGTTGGCTTGTGAATTTCATTGTAGTATGAGGACATTCGTCTGTCTACGACTAAACATGACTGCACAAACTGAAGCGAAGATTAGCGATTTCACCCACTACTCTACGCCAGATTTAACCTGTCCTTGAGTTTTATACAATGTGAAACGCAACACCTCGGGAAATTCAGAGCTGCTTGGATTTGCAAGTGCTTGCCAAAACTATATACGCACATTTATAGTTGTGTATAATCAAAAGTTATAAAAACAAAAAAAATTGCCGTTTCTATACAAAAGCGTTCAGGCTCAAAATATCTCCGCGAACACTTTCCTTATTGGCATAGGTCAGTTGTTGAATGTTGCATAGTAAACAACCACTCCTTATATACATATTTATGTTAGATAGAAGCGTTGTTTTCCTCAGATGTAATGCATTTATCTATATAGTTGCTGCCGGTGTACGTGTCCGTTGTGAATTTAAACGACAATGTTTGTCTTCTTGGTGGAATGACGTCCTACTAGGTTTTTTCAGCGGCATTCACTGCATGGATTCACTTTCTGATTCGAATTTGCGTAAACAAAATTTCATGTGTACCTTTACACAGCCAGTAAACATTTATCATTTAGGTCTATTGTACCGCGCAATTCTTAATTAGGTAAGTTTTTTAGAGTAGAATTTTCGACAAACAGACGTGAAGTCTGAATCGTGATACTAATAAATTGGTAGTTAACATATTCATACAGAAGTTCTGTACGTATGATATCAAAGATATTTGCAAATTGCAAACCTTTAGACATAGCGTTATGGAGATATAGAGCCAACGGCTCATATCATGAATAAACTTGTAATAAATTATATGAAGAACATGCTACTATCCAGTATTGTTCTTATCATCACACACGTGCACACAATGTGCAACTTGAAGATAAATATGAGAAAAATTGAAGAAAATAATATGTATGCCACCTTCAGGTTCAGTTACCTTGAAACTCCATTTCGCTTTCAAGTTTCCTGGTGTGATTTTAACTTTTCTTTCAAGTCCTCACTTTATGTATCTTGACTTCTTAAAGAGGCTATAACTATCTTAATATTATGATGATACATATGTTTAGGTGAATTTTGACAGTGTTACATCAACTTAATTAGGTATTACAATATTATTACCTTTATCTTAAATTAGTAAAATACTTGCACCATAAAACTTTTAAAAGATTTAAACTAGTAATAATTATGTTTTAACGATATACTTTTTGAGCTAAAGAGTATGTCCCAACAAGTAACTATTATTTTGTTTAACTATTAACCTATCACCATAAGCGCAATGGGGTTCAGAGACTTATTGAAGCTACACACGCTACTTAAATAATATAAGAGTTAGTATTGTCTGGCATCTCTTGTAGGTATATTATTACTATTCCGACGGCAAGTCCAGCTTGCCGTTATGCAATTACTACCGTGTGCTTCTAATATTATGAACTTATTTAATCACAATGAACTTCATGCGGTATTGTACGAGGTCATGCTCTATACCTCCCTGCCTTTGTAACTCTTTTCCAGTTGGGTGATACATTATTAGATATATTCCAACTGTCAAAATCCTCATTGCGAGACCAGTACAACTAAATTAATTAAATTAACTTTATGAACTGTTGTGCAAATCTATCCCGTCAATTTCAAATTGTTTTATGGTCTTCTCAGTCGTGTAAATCTTATCGTTCAACCAAAAGTTGAAGCCATATTCATTCATATAAATCCGTGTGGGAATCATAAAGTGTATTATTACTTAATAAAGTTGGTTTACGAATTACAAAAAATTCACTCGGGTATCTTCCTTAAGTATTGATGTTTTGGACAGTTCCTATGTATATGGCGTGAAAAACCCCAAATCATTCGGTGTCTTATATGTTTTATGTCACAATTCTATAACATTATTTAAAGGCAGTATTTTATGTTTACGAAAAATATTACATACCACCTAAATCTTGGTTGTAAACGTTGAGGTCATTTGTACCGACCAAATAAATTCTAATTCTTACACCACCTTAATCAAGGAAACTACTGGGGAAAACTTATTATGCAGAGACTTCCGAGTACTTAACGAAGAATTCATCATTTAATCCATATCAACTTTTTAGCACAAAAAAATAAAATAGCATAAATATGTATCTTTTATCAGTAAGTTTCTTATGTAGATTAAATCAATATTAGAACCACGTATGGACATCGAATTGAAAGGTTGTAAATAATAACCCGAAAGCTCTTCTAACTATGTTTCTTGTGTACTATTATACTTATAATAGATAAACTCCTTTTCCAAAAGTCAATAACAAGTTGGAAAGAACTTAAGATTAGACAACGAATCAACGGACAGCTTTCTTACTTTCTACTTTCACAGTATAGTGATATGCTTTCCAATAAAAACGCCATTTTAATACTTTCACAGAATTTGTATCTCTACATATTGTATCTACTACTTGATTAATTAAAAGCATCATAACTGTAGCCGCCAAGTTAACAACTGTCATTATTAACTGTCGCAAAAATAGAGTGTGATTTGAAGCACAGATATATAGCACCTGAAACTGAAAATTTCCAGAAACTCCGAAAATTAATATTTATAAAAATACTATTTCGTGAAAACTCAATTACATGCATGTTCTAATATAAAGTACATATATAAGCTACTATATAATATAGTTTGATGTCATTGTCCGGCGGCTATACTTTTTAAAATTGATGCTGAGCAAGCAATTAGTAGTGTTTGCTTAATACTCTCAACACGATTGCATGATACATTTGTGAGTTTAAAATAACACATTACTCGTCGTCAGCAGTTTGATTGATGATATATTTACTTAAAAAAATTAGAAGCTAGAAAACAATCTAAACTATATGTTTCGTCGAAACATTTATTTACAACCTGGGATTTTCCTACTATTCTTATATTACTATCGCTAATACATATAATACATTGCTATACAGATACAGAAGCATATGAAATGTAGGTGTAGGTGGACATATGGAGGACCCTCAATCAAATTAGATATTTAGGGTAGGTACATATAATTAATTCAGCAGTCATTCCAATAGAATCCTGACCTGGCATAAAAATTACACTATTTAATTATATGTTATATACTGCTGGATCAGTCATAGATTAATACTTAATATAATATTTTCCACTGTACAGCCATACTGATGAGTTAAACTGGAACATATCACAATTAAAAGAGGATACATGTACAAGACCGAAACGTTTCCGCAGCTGTTCTCGCAGCTTTTGAATTATTTGCTCTTCCGTATTATTAAATATATAATATAAATAAAAATCATTCTTTTGCAGCACTAACCTCAGACAAAAGTGTGTTGCTTCCTCTATTCTTTTGACAGAGGGCTTGTATGTACATGCATTTTTATTTTACAAATATGTATAAATTAATTGATTCAATCCTGCAAAATAGTCCAATATTACCTATAGAAATCCATTAAATTTACCCGCATTAATAAGAATAATTTATATTTTAAACTTATTTAACTATGTATGTATACTTATTTGACTGTAAGGATTTAAATTAAATGTCATGATATGAAGACCTGTAGATTTAATTTAACAGAATCACCTATTAGCGTCATTATAAAAGTCGCTTCTATTTTATAGAAATGAGAAATTACGTGAGAATGCCTTTCATTTGAATTTCACATGATGACTGACACCTGAATTAATGAAGAAATAAAAAAGAAGGAACTAGACCATATATTATACTTCCTTGTATAATAAACCAACACCTTCAATGTTCAACAAAATACTTGTATTTTCTGATTTTGACTTGAAATGCCAAATCAAATCAGGATTTTTGCGCTGTTTACCAACCAAACGCATGTATCATAATTACATTTAGGTACATACTAATCCAGTTTGTATAACTGGAAAAACCGGTGGTAAATAATTATCTTTATTTATCAAAATATTCTCTCATTATTTGATGGAAGAGAGCGTGCTTAATGAATAAAATATAGTTACCCATATAATAATTTATTTTTAAATAAAATAAATTCCAAGCGAAATCTATCCACCCCCGATGTGAACAAAGACATCGGAACGAGGTGGAAGCGTGGGAATTCATTCAATTTGTAGATCCTCCAATCGAAATTCTCGGCGGGCAATTTGAAAATTTAATAGAGACTAGAGAGACACAAACGCGTTTTTGTAACTTGACTTGAGTGAGAGTGAGGAACTTTGCATTAAATACACAATTGTATGTTGAATAATATTTAATTAATAAAGGTCGTTAAATTATTTATTGTATAAATTATTAGTGCATTTTTAATTACAAGAGCAGGGTTTTTAAGCGAATTTGTTCGTTTTTAATATTTACTTCAAAAGTCGAAAGAGTTTGTAGAAGTGCAAAGAGCTTGCCCGCAGTTTTGACACTTGACAGTTGTTTTATTATTAAAATTTAAAATAATGAATTCTAATAGCAGTAATAACGATCAAATATCGGGAAATCCAGTGGAGAAGTTTGAGGAATCTTTTCAGGTGGGTCCCCTTTTTGTGTTTATTATTAAACTTTATTTACAGTTGTATTGTAGATTTTAGATTTGTAGGAACAAATTTTTAAACAATGATAAAGTATTGATGTGTAAAAGTAATAAAAGTGTGGAAATTTAGCTTGGTGGATTGATTATAAATGAATTGAAATCACGAATGGGATTGTAAATGTTATTGTTTTTAATTTTTCAGAATTGTCTAACGGCCGTCACAAAAGAAGATACCTTAACGAATGTTGATAAAGATGAGATAAAGGTGGATGTCGAGCAGTGCATGCAGAATTTCATTGAGCAAGCCCGATTGATGGAAGGTTACTTTCTGAAGAAAAGATTGCATTTAGCAGCTCAGAAGCCGGAATTACTCATAAAGGATGATGTGAGTGAGCTCCGAATTGAAGTAATGAGGAAGGAGGAATTGGTTAAGAAGAATTTTGAAAAAATCTCACTGTGGCAAACCATTCTTGCTGATTTACATTCTACAGCTAACACTACTGGTACAGTAGTTTGATTATTTAGTATTTTTGTTATATACTTTTTTTATTTACAATAACTAGAATGTGTCATTCACTTATGTGTGCCGTCTTGATTCTATTTCCTAAACAGTTGGTGGGAAATCCGGACTGCCGCCCTTAAGTGGCTCCGGCTCAAGCGGTAGTACTGCGATTCCTTCCTCTCAAGCTGGACCAACTTCTATGGGAAGACACCCTACACCGGGTAGTATCGGTCGTCCGTTGACACCTGGATCTGCATCGGGTAGAATGCAGTCACCATCTGGTTTAGGATTTTCCAGCCCGATATCGCAACCTAGCGGCTTGCAAGGTCCGTTAGCTTTTCTAGAAAAAACCGCTTCAGGGATTGGTATGAATGAAAATCGACCGTGACGGTAGTGAAAACCATGTTGTAAATACACATGGTTAGTATTGTTATACATATTTAATTTATTACAAGTATAAGTTTTTTGTATATATCTAGTAAGTTAGTTCCCTGTCGACATCGACTCAATGAATGATATAAAGTGTACTTGGTGTTGTACTTTCTCCATTGAATGATTGTCGATATTTCAATTCGTAATCGTTGGTCTGAATGTAGTAGAGTAAAAAAATGTCTTGATGGATGTATTCAAGCTGTAAAAATGTATTACACATTAATAAAAATAATTTTAAGGTGCAGACGCTCGCCATGTATTATTGCTAGTTGCTACGTTACGTTACACAAGTGTAAGTTTACGAATTCAATACGCATACACTCAACCAAGTTAGGTCTGTTATATTATTCTAGTATTGATGGATTAGTTCATGTTATTTTTTGTTTCGCAAGTCCACAAACTTGTTTATCTATTCTTACTGATTGTTTGCATAGATAACGCAATAATTTCTAAAATCTTGTCAAGTATACTCCGGATGTCATATGTGTGACTTCCTCAATATTTCTTCTGAAAGATAATCTTATTTATACATCGAGTTCTATTCGAAGACAGCACTGATAACAGTGTTTCAGGTTTTGATATTTCTCGTATAAAATTTAGTAAATGCATATGTGTATGTACAACTTGCAGAATTTAAAAAAGACGATAACGCGACAGTTGGCTGAGCTCTCATCACATTACTTGGGTTGGAATTGGTACTCAATAGATCAAATTGGCAGTTTTTTTCTTGTGGTTCAACTTTCTCCCGGCCAACTTGTAAAACTTTTTGAACAACACTCACTAGAAATATTTGCGGGACCTTGCAATTGTTGAAATGTATTTGCCTTGAGTAACCTGTTCTTAATATGTTATCTAAAACTTGGAAAGAAAATGCTTCTTAGTGCAAACAGGATTACATTGACGATATGACAGAAGGAAGCCCGTTGAGATTTGCACATGCCAAAAATACAACGTGCTGAATATAAATTAGCCATGGAATACTAAACTAGGGAATGTTTGGAAGGGGAGATACAAAAAAATGTCAGATCATTTAGCATTCCTGGATGAGTTTTAGCCTACAGATCAGCCTTCGCGTGCATTTAAAACTTGCAGCAAATCATTACATTAAATTTTATGAAGTTAAAAACAGCGTTCGTTGTTGTCACTTTGGAATTTGAGTATTACTGGGAGTTGAATCAATTGAAGATGCAGGGTTCTGTTACAAGAAAAAATATTTGGTAGACAACTAAACGGTATTTTCGTTCGAAAAGGTGACAAAAATCCCATTAGTGAGAATCCGCATGAAAGTAAATCACTTCTGAACTGCCTATGTGGAAAAACAGAATGCGACTTACGTCTGTTAAGTACATGTAGAACTTTCAGGAATAATAAAATCATATCAAAAACTTCGGAAAGATAATAACTTATTTTAATCTTCAAATGTCAGACGCTCAGCTAATCTTTCACAATCTGTTGGTACCAGTAGGTTGCAGTTTTTCATTGTTTGTATTCGGACATTTTTTAAAGATGTTTGCCGAACATCCCGCTTTATGGGAATACGAACAGAGTAAAGAAAATGTGAGCTTGAACTATAAATGACTCATGTAAAATTAACTTACATAATTTGTAATAGTTATTGATATTTACATAATCCGACTGATTGTGTTAATAATTTTAAACTAAAAAACATTACTGCTGCTTCTGTTTAACTACGTGCGGTAAATCAAATTTGCCACGAACGCATTTGAGGTTCACACCCGGTACGTCTCGCAAACGGCCTACTTCTACTAGGACGATATTATGTTCCTGTAAGGCATCACAAATGTAATTAACATTGTATAGAGTAACTATTTCAGGATGCGGAAACCTGTTTACTTCATATTTTTTATTTTCGACGAAATTGAACAGGAAGTAGCCCAGGTATGTATTTTAAGCTATTTTGGCGGTCAGATGCCCGGAAAAAAATTGCATGTGTTTATACGGCCATTAGAGGGTATTGTCACCGGGACGCGATTTACTCCGGAACCGAATAACCGATTTTCAAGTTGTTGTACTTGTTTTAAACGTAATGAATGTACCTTTAGCTCTTTTTTTCAGTTTTCGAAATTTCGACATACTTCGTGAAATATTTGAGAAAATGTCGGATTTTCATGGTTTCTTGAGATCTACTCCGGAACTACACTACAGAATGTCTTGATTTTGGACTTAAATGATTGCTAATACTCGTAAGTACTGTCCGTAATTTTATTTTGTTACAATTTGCCCTACTTCCTGAAATATTTAAGAAAAATGAGTGATTTTAATCGCAAAAATAGCAAAAAAGCATCAAAATCACTAATAAAATCACTACACAGGAATTTGTGGTTCCCAGATCAATTCCGATAGCTGGTGCCGTCGCTCTAGCGGTGCTAAATTAAACAAAATTAAATAATTTATTACCTCCGTCGTACTGCCCGATTACCTCCTATATCAAAACCATAACGTAATACCGAATGTGTGCATTCGTTTCAGTTTTACTGGAAAAATGTTCCCTCCCGTTTTGAGAGGCGGATTGATTATTCTGGTTTTTGAGTTAATCATATGAAATGTCAATAATTTCAGGCCCACACTCATCTGGCGGTTCCCAAATTTCAGGCCCACACCCATTATCTGATAGTTCCCAAATTTCAGGACCATACTCCTCATGTGGGGGTTCCCAAATTTCAGGCCCACACTCATCATCTGACGGTTCCCAAATTTCGGGCCCAAATGGGCCGTTTCGCGAATCGTCACCAATTGCCGCCATTTTGTAGTCTTTGTAAATTAAGGAGCTTGTCGCGTGTGGTATATAAATTTCATGTGTTTATGTATAAAAATAACTTTTGTTCAACGGATGCCTGATTGTATTTACTAGCAGTACTTTATTGCAAACTCTGTCAGAATTGACGTTTTGACGTAAATTTTAATACAATACTATTACTATCACCGTTTGGTTTCCGGAAATAACTTACGAGCCGAGGTCTTATCATTATTGTTAAGAGAACGTTAGTCGTTATCAATAGGTTATCGCCCTTTTATGTCAGCAAGATAAAATTAATGTACATACATAGAGGAAGTCATAGCACATACTTAAATAAGTACATTTTATATCAAGTGTATGACTCATTTCATGTTGAAATAAATAAATATATGTACATACCACAGAGTAGCAACATTAAACTAAACTTTAACAGCATTAAAGTAAGTATAAAAAGCCCGTACAGAATGTTCGTATAAACATGCCTTGCATTATTTATTTATTTTATTATTATCCAATTCAAGTTCTATATTTGTAACCTCAAAGAAAATATTTTCACCAGAGAGAAAACCCATAAAGAAGCATAGAAAAAATGTCAAAACCACCCACGATCAAACCGCAGCGCTAAAATCGTAAGCACAACAAAAATATATCTTTCACTTCACTTTAAGCACTCAATTTTGACATTCAAACATCTTTCCCTTTCATGAATTGTAAAACAACAAACTTCTGAATCTTCAAGTCTAGTTAGAAAAGCAATAGATATGTCTTGCATCTTTTGTAAAGCCGATATTCAACCAATAGGAAAATTAGACAGCAAAATTAATAACAAAAGAGCGCAAATTCTCAAGCTTGTGTTTACAAAATTGAGCAATTTACTTCATTTGAAGTTTCCAAATAGAAGACGGAATATCTGGAATTTTAAAGAAAATTCATTTCCATTTTGTAGACGCTGCAGAATTGAAATTTCAAAACTGTGCAGTCTACAAGATAAAATTAAATTGTTGGAGAAGCAAATCTTGAGGATTATCGCGAACTTGTACATGTTTACTATTGAATCCGAAATTAGTAATACAGCAAATGTGTCACAAAAGACAGTCGTACTTGATCCGGAAGTCAAAAATAATACCATCGGCAACCAGAAACTCGAAGTTGACTACTTCCGGAGAGCCCTTTTTCTCCGTTAGTTTCATTCGATGAATAATAAATAGAAAATTATTTTCCTATCCTTTACAATTTGTTATTCAAGTAAGAATAATTAAAGCGTGAATGATGTTTAAAGAATTTCAGGCGAATCTCATCTTACGAGATTGCAGATCAGAGCTCCTGCAACAATGTCGCAACTTCACCAGACCGGAAGAAAAGATGGAAAATCATAAAGACTTGAATATTGACTTGGGAAATTCTACAGGTTCTACTTTATGCCATGGTTATGTCGGCAAGGAAGAAAATATTAAAATTACGAAAGTATTGGAGGACGATCAAAACAATGACACTATAGATTATGGTATTGACTACGCAGAAGAAAGTTACTACTCCGGCGAAGAAGATAACTGCGTTAACGAAAAATCTGCTGCTAATGCAACTGAAGATTCAGGAAAGAATGTTAACCATGGTGTTTCCGTCGCTGAATCCGAGAATCTCACCGATAGAGAATCATCTTTTGTTGATAACAAATCTGAGGTTAATTCTCCAGATGTAAAAGTTTTGGCACATAATTTATTCGATGGTGATGAAGAGGTTGATCGAGGTAAGTGAAGGGATATATTGAATAAATGCTTTTGATATGCATGTCAACACAAAGCCAAAAATTTTTTTAAAATAAAATATACATATAATAACCTTTTTGACATTTTTATCTTTACATGATTACATTTTTAATCTCTGTTCCAAAATAATTAACTATGTTATGAAACAGATAAAGCATCGTTCACCAGCTATACTGCACGACCTATTAAGACCATATCTTTAGTAGAAAAAAATTTGTATGAATATCGGGGTAATCAATTGAAACTACAAGAAGAGGATGCAATTTGCCCAATGGGCCAAGTTGTTTTATTGGATGCCTCAACCAAGAAATACACCATGGATGGATTCGAATTTATGGAAACTTCTGATTCGGATGGTCGGAGTTTTAAATGTTTGACCTGTAATAAAGTTACAACTTCCCGCAAATGTGTTGGGAAATTTGGGTCCATTATGTTTCACATCCGAAAATGTCATATGTGTAAGTTGCCAAAATAATAATAATAGCAAAATAAAACAAGATATTTTTTATTTTTGAATCAATAAACAAAACTAGTTCAACTTTTTAAAATCCAATTTTTTGCTTTTTTAGTATCCTATAAAGGGGTCTGCCCAACATGTCGGAAAACAGTGAATAACTTGCCTGCTCACAAATATTCTGTACATTCTATACAAGAACGTATTTGTGAAATATGTGGCAAAGTGTTCAAAAGTAATCTTCTTCTTACTAATCATCTAAAAACTCATCAGGACCCCTCAGAACGTAAATATCAATGTGAAAAATGTAAAAGAACATTTTATCTGAAATCACACTGGAAGAAGCATATGAAAATGCATGCTGCAGAAAAGGAATTCGTCTGTGACACTTGTGGCCAGCGATTTAATTTCAAAAATGTCCTGGAGACTCATATTGCCAGTAAACATTCTGCAATTCGTCCCTTTGCTTGCAATCAGTGTGAATGGACTTTCGGCGTGAAATTTCTCCTGAATCGACACATTCGGCAAGTTCATGAGGGCAAAAAGGCTCCACCACCAAAGAAGCGGAAGAAAGTTGTCGTTGCCGAAAAAACCGAAGAAAGTTCCACGTCTTCATCTGAAGACGTCTAATTTTAGATTAAATAATTAATCTTTTAATACAACCAATCAATACACAAATATGATTGAAATCAGTCATTAAAAATTAAAGTATATCAGTACTTCAGGTTTGGAAATATGCTAAATGTAAACCACTACATGTTTTGCATTAAAATAATTATTTCTGGAAAAACGTTTCTAATATTGCACAAATTATAGAGAAAGTAAAATAAATTAAAACAAAGTATTATATTCATTTAAATGCTTGTATACCCTACAATATTTTATTTTTCACATTGTTTCGTTCAGTTTCCTTTTTCATTTCCCAATGGAGAAAGTTACTGAGTCTGACATCAAAATTCGGAATGGAAATGTCTACAAACAGCGCGAAAACCTTGGCGGAAACCAAGATAGCTTCTTGTTTTTTTGTGTTTAATGGGGCAACGAAATTAATTCCGAGGGGAATTGTGCCATTTTTCATTAATTGACTTCTCTCCAATTTCCTCCAGACATGGAAGTTCCTTTAAGTTGTATTTTTTGCAGTCCTTATATTATTACAAATGAGAACTTTTGCAGATGGACTGAAAAAATGTCCAAAAGAGGTTTTAGCATTAATGTTTAAATAACTGAGTGTGCTATTGAATGTAGAGTTTCCGAATACGTGGAGAAATAATTGGAGATTAAGGGGGAAATTGAATTTTGTCGCTAGAAGCCACTTTCAAAACTTGACAGGGCATAACTAGGTCTTTAATCCTAATCGAAGCCATACAATTGGAAATTCGGAAGAAAAACCAGATTTGGTTATATTTAGATCAGACAAAATTGATCGCTTCCAAGTATAAAAGCCCAAAAGAGAAAGTACCCCATGTAACATAGAGAAATTCAATTTCCAGACCACCAACGATGAAGCCACAGCGCTAAAATCATAAAGTATAACATAAACAAGCGTGGGTTGTCTATCTTACTTTTATTAGAAATCAGTTTTGACAGCCAAACGTTTTTCCTTTTTGGATTTTTAAATCAATTATCTCAAGTTAGAAAGCGACAATGTCTTGCCTCTTTTGCAAAGCTGGCATTCAATCAAATCGAAAATTAGACAATAAACTTAATGACAAAAGAGCAAAAGTTTTGGCACTTATGTTTACAAAATTGTGCAATTTACTCCATTTGAAGTTTCCAAATAGAAATCGAAATCGGTATATATGGAATTTTAAAGAAAATTCATTTCCATTTTGTAGACGCTGCAGAATTGAAATTTCTAAACTGTGCAGTCTACAAGATAAAATTAAATTGTTGGAGAAGCAAATCTTGAGGATTATCGCGAACTTGTACATGTT
>JAQGAK010001164.1:0-38791 GCA_034696945.1 Lipothrix lubbocki
CTGCACCACACTAACACTTCGGATTAGACCGGACGTCACTAACCATCGCCGTCACGGCGATGGCTTTTTTTCTAGTTCATCATAATTTGGCCATAACTTCTGTATTTGTATACGGTTTCCGATCATTCTTTTTGTTAGATTCACAAAAGCTATACAGCATTGCTGAGCGATAACCAGTTCGGTGTTATGTACCCCAAGAAAACTATTACATACGCAACACCCTGTATAACTTCATAAATGATATCTGATTTGTACAAATATAATTTACTCAAGCTTCATATTACAGACAAAACACAGTCACTGATCTTACAAGCTCCGCCAACATTTATGTGATTCCTCCATCTAACTGTGCATCACGTTAAGACTGATCTCCCTTCTGTGAACACATAATCTTCCAAAAAGATTACTTCCCATCTAAGAACCCTCATGAATAGTCTTCACACTAAACCAAGCATGGGTTTTCGGGGATTTGCAGTCCTGGAGGACCTAAGCCAATTAACATTGTCGCGTTGCACAACTTTACAAAACTACATCCTCACTAAACTAGAACATTATACTAATAGTACATACGGTGCACATGCATGCCGAGAACCGCAAGGATGGGACCAAACCGTTCCAAGAATCCCCGCTACCTGTATGTTTTAATGTGCAATAAGCGTGACGGGATGGGCATAGGAACGGGATCTGTGTACTTGCCATTCGACTCCATTCGCTCCATATATTTAATTAATAAACTACAAGAGTTGAACCTAAACAGGGGCTGCCCACAAGGCAGTATTCTTTCCCCCCTCTTGTTTGCGCTTTACTACAATGGCGTAGGAAAGTGTTTACGCTCATGTAGGTACAAATTATTTGCTGATGACCTTGTATTTTATGTACCAGACAAAAGTATTGTAGATATTTTATCTGAATTACTACTTCAAAGTCTAAATACATGGTGTCATGACTTATGCATGTCCATTAATTTTGAAAAAATCAAATACATGTTCCATAAAACCCTTGGCAAAATTACAGACACTATTTCCAGTCTCGTATGTAACAACACTGCAATTGAAAGAGTCCTGGAATATAAATATTTCGGTGTAATATTTGACAGCTATCTCAATTTCCAGTCCCATATTACCCACGTTTGCCAGGTTGTTTCTGCTTCCATGCTCATCCCTAGCAGCGGGACTGGGGAAATCGTTTTGTTTTAATAGTTGAGATGTTGAGGATTAAGTGAAACAATTGCTAATCTGTTCACAGGTTTTTTCAGTAAGGTTAGGATGCAGGGAAATGTTACATTTTGAAATGCAAAACATGCTAAATCTATTCGCTCTCAACGACAATAATTGCTCTTTTAATATCCACAGAAATGACTTAGACTACATTTTTTACTATGGTGAACGCTTTCAGAATATGCTGCTTCCAAATAAACCAACTCTCCTTTCTTCATTATCTCACCGCCAATCTTAACAATGCATTGGCTGGTATCACAAAATTGCATTTCATCTGGTCTACAGTCATTCCATATTGCAAAAGGATGGTAATACATAGAATGATGTTATACTACTCAGAATTTTAGTGGGCGACTGGAGAAGCCATTTTAGCTATAAAAGCTATACAAGAGCATGTCTCCATCTATATGGAATACAGGATAATGGTTGATTACAATCTGAAACAAGCTACTATAAGGTTGGATGCACAATGTTTTAAGAGATCATTGAAAGCACAAGGCGGACCAGCTTTGAATGGAAAGACCCCATAAACATCTTCTGGGTATTATAGCAGGGCGATAATATCAAAGTAATTTCAGGACTCTAATATTTCCATGAACTTTCCATCATCCCTTTACCTGTGAAATCACCTTCATTATCGTAATATCCCTATCTATATGCATCCCTTCCTGGAAATTGATTGAACGTTTCAGCCCAAAAAAGCTACTAGCACTAATACTAACATCAACCAGAACCGCTGTAAATTACTTATAGACACCCAGTCTTTTTTTCTAAATGAAACTAAACTATCTCTCTACTTATAAAGCCCTTTACCTTCAATGTGTACGTAAGTGATCGACAAATTATGTAGATGAAAGCCTGAGGTGTCAAAGATGAGTAATTAAAAATAGAGAGTAAAGTAGTAGGTGACAAAAGTAATCCGGCAGTGAGAATTGGAGCGTCTTTGATCATTTTTATATTTCTACACCACTTCACTTACACTCTAGGACTGTCAAAAGCGGACTTCTTCAAGGGGCAATCGCTTAATGAATACCCTACCAGAAAGGAGAAAGCCGTTATCAATGCATTAACTGAGTCAGAGCTTGTTTTTGCCTAAGAGATCAACAACTACTACTATACATACATCAACAGTTGCTTTTACGCCTTGTTCATTTACTGTTATCACTCATAAATGCTTGCGCTGAATAATCATTTTCATAGATGTGCAAGTGTTGATCTATGAAAAGATGAAATATAAGGGAGGATGAATGCAAGCGGACAATGCATACCAATGTTTGGTAATGTAATAAGGGATACTGAATATGTTGAGCAAAGTAGTAAGGGATGCTGAATATATGTGCCACTGCTTAGTAAATGATGAATATTACAAGGTACGTACAGAAGTTGTGGAGAAAAGTGTAAAAGAAAAGTTTGTAATTTTCAAAACTAATAAAGTTGCGAAGCATAATATTTCCTACCAACTCTCGTAGCTACTTAGATGAAGTAACGGGCTTTTAGGAAATAAAATCCTCGTATGTTTCCAGGCATTTCCTATTCCATATAAGGAGCCAGAGTCAGAGTATCCTCACCCTTGACACATGATACACCTTTAATACAAACTTTGCTATAATCTAGAACATACAGTCATTAAAAGTATTCCAATTTAAGCCGTAAACTTCAAAGAAACTGCAAAAAGCTTGGTAATATGACCGTTTAAATGTATTACGCTCTATTTCAGATGAAATGCACACGTTAATAGGATGCAGTTATGAGCCATTTTAGATCATTTTCGTTTTGCAATAATTTCACTATGTATATTATACCACTTTCATTTCCTTCCACAATGTAACCTTTTATTGCATTCTTTTACCTTTTGTGCTAATGATGCGTTAAAATATACATATAATCTAAGTGACTATTCTTTATATATAAATATATTCATGGCAATTTTGTTCCTTTCCAAGAATTTCCCTAAGACATTTTTATTACAATTACGAAAATTCATACGGCGTTTTATTTCCATTGAGCATCAGCATATACATGTGTGCATAATTAGATGTTAGAGTTCTCTCAGCTTTATTTTCCGCATGTTAAGCTAGGGATTTTTAAAAATTGAGTGTTTGAAGGATGAATGAGTGAGACATTGTCTTTTGGACATGCTCCATTAGGGAAAATTCAGAAATCATGTTTAGTTTCATTCGACATGTTGATGAAGAATGCTGTTAAAGAAATATTGCAGCTTCCAGATTCAGTCCCTACTACTATTCTCTACTCAAGCACGAAAATGAAAGGAATATGCTTAATCAAGGCGTCTTGGGAATCGTTAATCCAGAATTTATGCCAATCCCTCCTTTACTGCTCAGTACCAGTAGTAAAAAATATTAGAAACTTGACAAACGAACAAGACACTTGCTTAAAACAATTGAAATTACAGCCTGAATTCATTGAAACTCTAAAGAACCCAATGAAGAAGGAGATAGACCGCAAAAGAAGTCGAAACTAATTCGTGAAAAATTACAAAATGAGCAGTATGAATTGTGGAAGGGACTTCCCGTAAAATAAAAAGGTGCCTGTAAATTTTCGGAGGTGCCAAAGGTAAATAAATGGGTGACAACTAAAGTTGGACTTTCTACTTCCGAATACCTGATATCCATCAAAACGAATGCTGCTTGTCTTCCTGTTCGTACGAACCCAGCATTTTCTCAAGGATCTAACCGTTGCAGACATTGCAATGATTATGAACTCATTGGATATGTCCTTGGAAAATGCAAAAAGGGTGAATTACTACGCAATGCAAGACATAATACGATTAGATCTCTCATTTCAGCCAAGCTAAAATCGCAAGGATGGAAAGTAGAGGAAGAAGTTCCCTGTATCTTCGACGTTGACAGTAGACGAATTGCATTTAATCTTACAATTCTAAAAGGCTTTCTTTTGAATCCCACAATTAGAATGGAACAAAATGACATAAATTAATCAGGAAGAGTACACGAGGAGAAAAAGCGAATCTACGACCCAATAATTCCATACTTTTTAGAAAACCATAATGTTGTTCATGTTGAAACTATAGGATTGTATATTGGTACAAGAGGAACAATAACTACATTTTTCTTAAATTTCTTGAGAGATTTCAAATTACCTACTAGCATTATGGAAGAACTAGCATAGTTTAAAACATTCTTTATCACCATCTATACTAACAAGATTGTGAAAAAGGTTAATTACAATGTTAATACTCTGTAAAATTAACAAGTTTCGTAAACGTATACTGGCGTATTCGGCTACTTCCTATATGGAAACAGTGTCAATAAAATTGTCTTTCTCTCTTCATTACACGCATGATTAACCTTTCGTTTGAATGGCGGTTGGCTTTTGTAACAAAATTTGGAATAGGAAACGACATAATAAAATTGCAGTGACTAACAAATCGTGGAAATTCAGGAATTCAAAGAAAATGAGAGATGCCTGTTGGCTGTCGGTGAGCACACTAACTGTATGTAGTAATTGCAAAAGTGGAGTTGCTAATAGAGCTTCAACTTCATCTCTTCCGCCTCAAATAATCCCTTCACATCCTTTCCCTCACTTCCATCCAGTATTTTTAAAAAAGACAAAACAACAGGGAGGAAATTGAAGTTGAGCTCGGTGAATGCCTTCTTGCAGCCTAGGATTGACTTGGGTTGTCGGCAAAATCCTGTACGGTGAAAGAACATACAGAATGTAATAGTAGTAGTAGCAGTAGTAGTAATAATAGTAGTAAAGAAAGTAACGGTAACGCATTTACAGACTAGATTTTACAATTGGAACCTACACCTAGTTGAACCTGGAGTATCGGATTTACTCCAATATTAATAATAATGCATAGTCAACAGAAGCTGTTCGACGCAACCCATGACATGATTTAAAGGGTGAATCCTCTTACATAAATATATGACGTTAGCTGATAATGGCTGTAGTGCCGAGCAAAAGGTTTTAACATTATCACTTGTAGTATGTTATTTTATCACCTCGAGTATGTTATCACATGGAGGGCCATAAGCGCTGTAATGATAGCAGATTATTGCATATACATTGGATCAAAATGCAAGGGAAGTGGAGGAGGATGGCGTTGACGGAACAAGGATAAAGGGCGATGAAAGCAGATAAAATGAGATGTGTCTTTACATCAACCTGCCTGATATAGCTGGGAGCAGTTCGTCTTCCGCATGTAAGTCACTTCACGGATGGTAAAATTCCCCAGCATGTGTCGTTCAAATAAAAAAGCTCAGCAATCAATAATGTATTTGAAAGGAAGGGGAAAGTGAACAGAGAGAGAGAGAGCAAGTGAGACACTCAGGCTTGGTGACGTTTGAAAATACCCAGGTGACTTCTTTTCCTTCCTAAAAGTTTTATTACTTTTTTCCCTTGGATTACTTGAATCTTCCTGTTGCAAAGCAAACTCATCATTTCCTTCCCTTAACGATATTATTTTTACATTCCTCAACCAATCTTGCACTAGTGACATCAAAAGCAGCAGTCGTATCTTGTTTCATAGACAGCTAGTTTTATTTTCACTTTCACCTCTCATTTCCACAACTGCTGTGCGGAACCTGCGGAACAGTCATACACTTGTTGTAACTACAAAGAGAACTATGAAGAAGATTAAGCAAAGGCTTCCTCATGGAGGTTTTAACCACTCCTCCAAAAGTCCAGCTTTCACAGAGGCTCAAGGAATACACGGGATTAGTTTCATTTGCGTTGCCGTTAACCTTGTAGAAATGAGACAATCGGACGAGTGAAGAATCTTAACTGGGCAACAATTTTATTTCCCCATAACCACTCGCTTCCCTGACACCATCAACAGCCCTAGGATCAAATCCTCAAAGAAGTTAAAAACCTTGTGTGTGGTCAAACAGGACCTTCCGCATGCGGCTACATCCTTCAACATACTTGGGCTCCTACGAAATTCTTCAAGAAAACTTGCCAAAAATGCGTACAGTGCAAAAAGTTGGTAGTGGGGGAAACTCGTGGAAATGACAAAACTTTTCACAATGAACCTAGCAAGGCTAAAAAGATTCAATATGTTAAGTATTATCATAAGCTTAAAGGAGATTGTCTTCCAACGTTCAATGCTCACCTTACACAATCTTCCACTACTTAACTTGCTACTCTTCAGACAAAGATTCTACACTTTTATCCAAGTTACGTACATTACGTTTAGGGTTAATTACATGACGATTTCTTGGAGAGAAAAACTTTTTTTAATATGTAGATACTTTGGGATGAGGGAATGCCAGGGGTGACTAGTCAGGTACAACATAAGCCTGCCTGTGTATTCAACATGCTCCTACGTGGTGGCGAGAAATAGCCATAATAATATGCAAAAACAGTCGTTGAAAAAGTCCGGGGTATATTAGTGCCATCGGCGGAGTAATTTGATTTGAAAAATTACCTGTCACATGAAAATGGAGCTAGAATTAAAAGTTACGTCATTTAAAAACAGACGAATTTAAGTGTGACTAAGTATATGCATACGCATTTTATTTCCAAAGGGCTTTTCTCATCATAGGTACTTTTTATCAACGACAGAGTCGACACGTTACGTTACTCAGCTTCACGTCCTCCTAGTCAAGCATTTGCATCGCAGCCAGGCTCCACTTTTAAAGCCCGAGGTTCACTGGCATAATGATTAAACCGCCGCTCAAGTCTACCACTATATGTTACCACCTACATTAGGGACATATTGCAACTGGAGATAACATCTCGGGCATGTACTCCCTCCGCATCTTCAAGGTATTGTCTGCTCAAACAACCAAGAGACTGTGATCTTCCCATTAAGTATGTCTATACCTGTGCATGTGTGTATGTATAACAATAATTGTCATACAAACTGCTATAGAGTTCGATTCGTAAAGTAGAATGATCCATCAAGATTTATTTGTCGTTAGCGATTATTCGGAATGGTTGATGTTGCCTTTAATTAGCTTCTCGGGACCCATCGCACTTCACACATATCTCTCCTGGCATGATGATTCCCTTGTCAGTCCGGAACAGTCAAGTTTTCTAATAATTGCCATTCTCCCCGTAATGTGAACTCACAAAGACAGACAAAGATGAGGAGGAAGGATCTCCTTAGAGACTACTCACACCACCAAGACTCTCATAAAGCTCTTCCACATTCATTGAAATGTAGATACTTGAAACTTTTGTTTTATCCCCAAAAAGTCCAAATGTCAAACTGAGTCTTGTCGTGTGTATGCGTGTATTTGTTACAAAGTTTGTTCTTGAGCTAGCTTCCAAACTTACAAGTGAGCATCCATGCATCTGACAAAACTACAAAGAGGCTTCCAGAGTTAACCCTGCTGCCTGAATGCGTGAATGAAATTTTAGTTTTTTGGCAACGAACAAAAGTCAAGTCTTGAACCACCTTAGGCTAATTAATTTAATCAACTACATCATATGTAATAATCTATATGTGAGAGAGAGAGTGACACAAGCACACAAACAACAAGAAACGATCCATCTATACTACTTTTGTTCTTATCATTTTCACAAATTCCTTTTATTTTTCATATACAATTTGCGGTCTCTCTGGAGAGTCCGCAGCTCGTCCAAACAGAATCGTCGAAAAACAACGCATGTCAGGTTTCCTCTGTGGCTTTCGGATGACTCAAATCCATTGTAAAATCTAATGCCATACCCTGTCTCTCTTGTCAATGTGCTTACCAGAAAATTAAAAGCTCGTCTTTTTCCATGTGTTGTTGCATAGTACAAGAATCATTTTTGACACTTTTGATTTCCATTCTCGTGGTTCATGCAGAATCAGACACATGCAGATCCCCATTGCAGACCTTACATCGGTTGCCGAGCCTTAGAATCCAAGAGCTGTAGGATGGTGAACTTAAATGATCAAAACATTCATATTCGAACCTCAATACGGCTCAACATTGTAAAACATGGTCTGTGCGCTTGGATATCACAATCCTTATCCCTCCCAGCCTCGTTTTATTATGAGATAATTCCGAGGAAGCCAAGCAGGAACACGTGCATGACATTATAAACAACTTGTAACTACATGGGCGGCAAGAACCGCAAAATAATTATGCCCGCCTGGAGTGGATATTCAAAGGAATCTTGTAATAAAACTGAGGGAAAAATTCCGCCGGTCTTGGGGATAAACAATAGAGAAGATAGGAGAGGAGCCCATGTCCACTCACACGAACTTCAGTTTCCGGAGTTTTAATGAGCAAATAATACGGAGTTGGCATTGGCATAGCGCAGTATTCTCGGGAAAGAGTTCATGCGTTAATTCCGTGAGAGCATCCCCGAAGTATAATCACTATTGAAATCCAATGGTACATTACTAAAAAGAAACTCCGACCTTTAGTAATTCCGCGCAGCGCCCACCGCACCTACCTTGCCCTGTTGGACAGCAGTGCAAATAACTTCAATTTTAATTGACATCGCAATATATATCTATATTAAATTTCTGGAATGATCGCAAAATGGATTGGTCTGAACTTGTAAATACACATTGAAATTTTAAAAAGTAAAAGTTAACGGGTCCAAAAAATACAAAATCTTCAAAGAGACTTCCGCATTAATAAATTACAGATGTGTCCAGGATTTTTAAAAATCTTTAATAACAAACATGGTCCGGAGGTGATGAGAGGAGGCCGGATAAGTATGTTTGGAAAACCTATGAATTTCCCAGGAATTCGAATCTCTCCCACAACACATCTACGGCAATTCTGTTGGCGGAACGCAAGTAGTGGAGTGTGTATAATATTATATCTAAACATTCATAATTAAACTTTGGAACTCCTAAAACTAGTTGCTCAAAGACTTGTGAAGTCGGGGAGTACGGAATAAACGCCAGGTAATGAAGTCAGTATGAAATATAACAATAAAGGAAACTATAATATTTACAAATATATTGCTCACTCAAATATCAAGTGTACTCAAATCGATTGTTTCGAGTTGCTTACAACCACTTTGAAGCCTTGGTGCTATATCGCTGGCGGCTCCGAATTTTCACTTGGATGAGAATTGGTTATGTTGGATGAAATAGCAACCACTATTTACTGAAATTTAGGCATTCCGAGGTTATAAATATATCTATTTAAAATAAAGGCAACAATAATGCATACTAATACATTGCTTATTGATGTCACATATATAAAGTGTACTAAAACATCAAATAAAAAATGGGATACACACTACAATAATACACAGTTTCCCCATATTACCCAACGTGACAAAGAGATTGTATGATAATTTCCATTGTAAGTATTTATTTAATTCAGTACAAAGGAATAACCCAGCGATCATCACTAATGGTTGAAGGTATAGAGTAAGTGGCAGAGGAGCACACAAAACAACCGACATCATTATTTTTAAGAGTTACAGTTATCGAGTGTAAAGAATATGGATGAATTCATGGAAACATGCTGCCCTGCTACCTAATAAATATTTTCCTATATTACGCAAGCAATTGAACAGCGCGATAGGATTTCATCAAATGACCCCAGCCGGGAGTGTAGAGCTCTGGAGTCCAGCCCACCCCACAGTATCTAGTAGTCCAGTATACAATACATCTCCAAGTCCTTTACTCCTTTCAAACTTAATTTTCTCAAAAAGCCTCTTTTGTATCCAAACGGCGTGCATAAATACTCGACCTTACTTGTAAACCCGACAGAGTTCCAACGTTGTATATACTTATGTATATATATGTATATTGTACGATGCGTATGTACATGAAATGCACACTACACATTGCACATTTATACACAACGTACACCGCATATGCTTTACATAACTCATGTGTATACACGGATGTAATTCTAAAAGTAAATCCTATTTTCCTGGTCTACATTTCTATATATGTAAATATCAGGGAGAATGGGAGCAAGAAAAAACGAATTACTTCTATTTCCCTGAATTCCTATACTTGCCTATAATGAATTTACTTTCTCCGTAGTAACATATGGAGGAAGTATCTATAAGGGGCAAGCAATTCCTTGCTCTACGAAAGTGTGTTCTAGTCGGAACTATTCGCGTTAAAAGTCTGTTTAGGAAAATTAAATGAGAATCTAGGAATCAGATTTCTACTTGTCCAATGGGCCTAATTTCTTTCAACACAACAACAAGACTAGTTGCTAGGGACGTCGAGGGAGCAGACGTTCCTGCTACTTCTATTAGGTACAACAAGCACGAGAGTCAACTTTCTATTGGATTTTTCAGACCCGAATCCATTTATTCCGAAAGATGCACACACACAAGCCGGTCAACACTCTTGTTGTCTCAGCTCCAGTGGGGAATCACCCAATTTCACTACTATTGCCATTTGCCATGCGGAGTGAAATGTGCCGCGGAATCGGAGTTCCCTACTGATCTAGGAGTTCATCGTTCTCCAGCAAATTATTACGATGTGTTACATTCTTATGCAAAGGGAACTTTAGTTCAATATGGTTCATTGGTATACAGGTTTCACGGATTGGAATAATTTACAGGAATTCCCTTTCATCTGTAGAGAATAGTCGGGAACAGATTTTACAATAATAGTAAGAAAATGAGAGTATAAACAAAATAAATAATTTCGTCAGAATCTTCTTAAAAGATAGCGCTCCTTTTATAAAACTCTTGTGTAAGAATAATATTCTTATAGATACAAGATTACTATATGGCTCTTAGAAATAATTGTAGCTTTGAGACACACAGACCGGGTATTTAAAAGTTGCAGATAGCACTTATTTCACGCCATTTTAAGTCACATTTGCATTTATTACGATTAGTGTAAACATGGGAATAGTAATTTTAATTTGCTTTTAGCAACACCAACGACTACTTCCCCTCTTGTAGTACAGCAGCAGTCCAGAAAGCAAGTCCAGGCTCGTGCAATCTTTTTGTTGGCGATAAGTATTACAGGCACCTGGGGGAAATACAGGATTTGTCACAGGTACGACGAGATATTTTAATGGTATATACTTGGATAAAAGTTACATTAAAGATTTTATAAGATACAACAACCATGTAGAAGTAATAGTGTAGGTCATGTACTACATTTTCTCTAGATTTCCACACAAACTACCCAATTTAGATGTTTATCCAGAACATTCGGGCGATATTGGACGTGGAGAGAAAAATGTGCATGGGGCAAAGCTACATATTACATTTATGTACAGCCATTTTTGTTGCCAAAAGAGAGAAGTTTGTAAAGGGAGTTTGTATCATCAAACGGGAACCAGTTTAAGTTGCTATTAATTCGGCAAAATCTGGAACAAGTGGAGTTGAGTGTCTAGAGTTCGTATGTAGCTTGTGGGTTGAGGAAGGGGGAAATAATCTGTCCTAGGAATGTCCTTTTAATAATGATATAAATGCCGTGGAGCGCTTCGCGTTGTCCCAATCCTAAGCAAAGACATTACATTCTAATGGAGAGAAACGGTGACAGTCAACGAGGAAATATATTAGAAACCCAGCGCGAGGCGTAATTAAAAATTTAAGCTGTGAACGCTCTTTTGTGATCATATACACATTCAGGGAGACCCGCGTATCTCAACCACACCGATAAAGTGCAAGTGTAAAACACTTGTTCTCCACGTGAAATTCCAAAAGCAAGTTGAAGATAGTTGTTACCATATCCTTATACATAGACGGGGGGAGTACGAAAGAAAACAATCAGTCTCAATCTTACAAGTCTCGGCTGGTCTAGCAATTCATGAGCAAGTGAGTCACATTAGGATCCATTCTTGCACATGTAACAAAAACCAAAAAAAGAACCCGTACCATTTACATAACATTATAAAAGGATTCAGCAAATGCAGATGATAACTATAGAACGCCTCAACAACACCGGAATCCCGAACTGTAGGATGGATATCCGAACAAGCTGGCTATGTACAGAACCGGAAAATTTGAACAAGCGTCAGAGTAAGTTTTAAGTGAAACTTAAAACTTTAAACAATTCAACATGGGCAAGGAAGCGGTAAGAGTTTACATGGACTAGCACACATTCTCAGCCACAGTGCTCTTCCTGAACATGAATGAGAACTAGACCAACTTACAATATTACCTGACACGTTAATATTCTTTATATGCAAAACTTTGAACCACCAGTTTCACTTCAGCTTCCCTTTCCAACGCTCTCACACATTTTCCAAATAGCTTGGGGAATTACTTATGTGTGTCTACTTTACACTGGTTACTTTTCGAAGACTGCTACACACATTACTAACTTATAACTATAATTTGTTACTTACTCGCGACAGTTACACTTCGTTACTTACGCTCGATAGCTATGCTGCGCTATGTTCATGCACATGATGCTACAGATATGTTGTGTGACTTACACTAGTTACTTTCAGCGACGTAACCACAGTTACATAAATACGAATTTAACAGCTTTATAAATATGAATCTAACAGCTTTATAAATATAGAGCTATCGCTTAGACCTACAGTTGTGTAAGTATAGACCGAACAGATAAACGCGTAGACAACTAAAAACTTGCCTAAAAGTAACATAAACACAGATCTGAGCCTAATGTTTATATATATACGCACATATCTGATCCTGGAGTTCTTATATATAAGCACAGACCGAATAGTTGTATAAATACAGACACACAGGCTTACTTTCTAGTGTCATTTCGGCCTTTGGCTCAGCTTAGTTCAGCGTAGCTTCACCGCACCAATAAAAGCTTGCGGTCTCTTGACTCTCACCATGCAGACAGCCTTGTCTCGTTACATCATTTTCTCCTTGCTATGAACATCTCTTCCAAATGCTCAAGTCAGTTTGAGGTAAAAGCTTGCAAGGGAAGCCAGGCTTTGTGAAGCTATACAGATTATGTCGCCATAATCCAGCAATAGGGAATTTCCCTTCCTGGACCCTTACAGAAGCATAAGGAGATTGTATACACTTTCAGAGTTAATGTATGATTATATAGATAATTGTACTTAGTGTAGTGAGTGCGCACAAGAACAACCTTTGTGTGGCCAGACAAAGTAAACATTACACTTCTAGGCTCACATATCTACTTGTAAGTATATATAGGTAATTACATGTTAAGACAAAAAAAATTTATATTAGGAACTACGGACGTGACTTGGAGAAGTTCATGGTAGTCGACCAGAAGACGTCTGTTTGAGAATATATGGAAGAATAAGAACTCAAAGTGACAAGATGAGTGTATAGATAGCCCAGGAAGCCACCAAGCTCCTCTGGGGTACCTTGGCTGCAAAAGGAAAAAAGGAGAGTGACAATGACAATGAATGACAAGAAACGATTGGGAGCTGAATCTAGAGTTGTATTTATACCAACTTTCCATTACAACCATGTACATATTCCATCTTCCTGCGCCTACATAATGTCAACTTCACTTGTTTCTTCTTTGGCACTTCCCAGTAACCGACTGGTGGTTTTAATCCCAAACTGAACTCCGGCACTCCCTTATCATACCGATCCGGTACAGACACCACGGCCCTTAACTCTCTTTGTATTCATGTACATCTTGCGGAGGAACAGCAATTTCTCTCCCTGACTCACTGACTCGTTACGGTGCTAAAACCGTTTCCTCAAAGCTTTTACTTTTAAAATCCATAGTTTACTAGCGCCAGAGGATCCCAGCAGTTGTCTACTGTATGATGTTTACAAGGCCTGAGTAAAATCTACCGAGAAAATTTGGAATTCAGATAATTTAAACCTCAAGGGAAATTTCAGACCGTAGTAATATGCAGATTCTGTGCTGTGCTGGGGTATATATACATATAGCGTCAAATCATGGAAGAGAAGAGCTCCGTAGGTGTCTCTATAGATACTTTCACTATTGTATTTATTTATCCAAGTTAGTCCGTGATGTTTATATCGTCAACAGCAACGCGAACCTCTTTTAAAGCTCTTTCTTTGCCATTGCAAGCTCTACCTACTCAACCATACAGATAAACAACCGCCACATGTATGTGTATCTCATACTTTAAGGGTACATGTGCTCGGGAACATTTTTCAAAACTCGAATTCCTTCCACATTTCCATACCAAAATCCGCATTATTTTGTATCACTCTACTCCGGACTTTCTTTGTATGTGGAATACCAGATGAAAGGCTTAGAGCCAGAGATTTTGTATGGTGTATACTCAAAATTTTGGTCTGAATCTCAGCTTCTCCCTTACATTCCATTTTTTATCAGTTGCTCATCAGACTATCATCCCTTCCCATTCTCACTCCCTCTATAATCCTCATTAGCATAGTATGAGCCTTCATGCTTTTGCAACGTATTGTATCCTTGTCAACTAATCTCATTAAAAAGATGTTGCACGTAATTTATTTTATTTTATTATTCCTGCGTAATCGTGCTCCACACCTGAGCTCATCATTTTTGCTTTTTTTAATTTTTATCTGCCAGATTAGTTGTACCAAATTACAAACTAGGTTGTTGCTAAGCAACTTTCATGATATTTCATATGCGGTGGGGAATTGTGATGTTGTGTTTTGAATGTTTTGTAGTTTTGTTGTACGTACATTCCCAAATACAAGCTGTTTTAAAGGATGAACGGACGACGACGTATCCTGCAAAAAAAAATAAGCAATAAATTTTACAATTCAACTACTCACCTTTTGGACTGGGGCTAACAGTGATCATGACCATTTGAACTTCGAGTCTGTACCGCTCCAAAAATTTATACTTGGCTTTATTTTTGAAATAGGAAATAGCGCTGGTAACAGCTCTGACGTAGTCCCGCTGGTAGAACATGGAATGTGGAAGGATGAGACCAATCGTAAGATTTTCTTTCTCATCGTCACGTAAGCTTGATCCACCAGCGACTACAATAACTTCAGGCTGTGAAGTCGTTTTGAGTTGACCCGCTGAACCTGGACTTTCACTGACACCACCAGCACTGCCCCTGAAGTCAAAGCCACCGGACTTACTGACAGAACTACTGGAATTTCTAGTCGACCCAATTTGTAATCCACCTCCACTCCGACCGGAACCACTTAGCACACTTCCATTACGACTTCCTCCGTAGGACGTCCGAAGCCCAGATCCGCTCCTTTGAGGTTCGGCTGTCAAATATTTCGATAAGTAAATCAATGTCAGAAAATTTACAAGGAAATGTCCGCACAGCTTTCCGAAATGCATATTTGCCGCAGATATTTTCCTTTTCCCTTCAAAAACACAATGGTCTTCTATAACTGTACGCGGCTTTAAGAAAACTGTCGGAAGTAAGTTTCAAGGTAGCTGTCACTATGCGCGTAAATCAAAGTCGGGATCCTTCCCCTCTCCTTGCACATCATTATAAAACACAATTGGAGCATGCATGGATTCCAGCAAAGTAGGATTGTTTTTTGCTTCCAAGAACAGTGTAACGCCAAGAATCTCTGCACACAATGCTAATGGAGATAATGAGTAGTGAACATAGATTTGGTGTTAGTTATTAGGTATAGACATTTCTCAAGTTGATTCAGTCTAAGACGTTACTGAGAAGTTTCAGTGTTGTCCTAACATAAGAGCGACGCTGATTATCAATAAAGACTCTGCTACTGTTACATCAACAACTAGCTAAAACCATAAAGTCACTCTCTGGTGTATTCTCGTGTGATCAAGCCTTTCATGTGAGCTACAACATCCCATGTAATATTCAATGTCTTCAGCTGGCAACCATAGCGTTCCCAATCTCCTTGCCCAATTTTTTGCTTCACAATATATAACGAGTCACTTCGTCCATGTTCAGTCTCTTCGACTTTCACTTCCGTGTAGATACTATCCTTTCTTCTTCGATGACTCTTGTCGCACCTGAAAGGGAGAAGAGAATTAAAAACAAAACTTTGATAATTTTACGACAGACTTTAATCAAAGTTATTTAATGTACAAATAATTGTCAATGGCCACATCATGTCACTCGTATAAAAGTTTCACTGTATGAATCGGACGGCATTGTAATGTTATACAGTATAAGCTTTGCAGTGTGAAGTACCTCTATAGGAACTTCTATAGTAAAACTAGTCAGGATTGTAGTCAGGAGTGAAGTCTAGAATAAGTATAGACGTAGGGATGGACGATAGTAATAAAGAAGAGCATGAAAATTGCAGAAGGCATTCAAATCCGAACGAACACTACTGTGAAGAGGTCCATTTGGGGAAATCGCAACACATTTCGTTGGAAGAAGCAAGTTCGCAAGCTCCGACTGTTATTTTCGTGTACTCATGAAACATGCAAATCCAAAATGCAGTTTATGGACTCGCTTGAGCAGTTTCATACAACAACTTCCTCATTTATTTCAATCGTCCTCTCTAGAGCTATCCACTCAATAGTGTAGTACTGTAATTTCTAGTCAACAATGATGTTATAGGAGGTAGTACGCTCCATGAAAGTTTAAGTGAGCTTTTGGGCTGATTTAATAAACTGTACTATCATTAATTCCGATAAATTATACATATGCACTATGTAAAGGTATGTAGCAGCTAGCAGCTAACCAGACCTCAGAGCTTTTCACAACCCCGGAAAGGAGATTTCAACAGGTAGAACACTCCTTTCACCTGGAACTTCCCCATCCTACAATCTACCCTCGCATCTCCTGAGACGTGTTAGACCATGTCCTTTCAACTCCGTACAAAATTGCAGTGTCGACTTTCATAGGAAATTATTAAGAGGAAATCTTCTCCTTTCAGTTATGTAATTGTTAGAATACCCTTTGATAGGATCGTGACGGGACAAATGGGCAAGCTTGCGTGACAAAAGTTGAGAGGACATCCCTTCAATAATTTCTTTAAGTAAATTATTTAGCTGGAAAGTGATTGTATTTTTTTCTCATTGCCTCTCGTCTTCAATTCCTCCTCCTCGTCGCCTGGCTCGTTCCGCGTCAAGAAAGACACACAGGGGGGCTGTGAACGTGACTGTTGTATTACTTAATGCCGCGTCTCTGATAACATAAATACGTCGCGCGTGGAAAAGGAGTCTGCAAATCTGAAACTTGTGGTAATAAATCTCCCAACTTAAGACACTTTGCACCTCTGTGGATCTTAAGACTTGGAAAGCTTTGTCAAGGAGGATTTTTCCTTCTTTTTTATCATCAAACCCGATGCTCGCACCGGCTTGGAATAAGCGGATGTGTAATAAGAGGAGGAAGAAATAGAAGAAGCGACGACGAGATAAAAGCCAGAGAACGGAAGTTTCAGCCTAAACATACAGCTTACAAGTAAATATATACACAAGTAATATGAAGCACACAGTAATATTATCTAAGCTCTTCATGGAGGATGATTTAGTCACAAAATGATAATTTACTTTGCTACATATGTATATACACGCATAGGTGCACTCCGCTTCATACAATCTTTCCAGCCTCCTACCAACAAACTTTTCCTGAGGAAATTTTGAATATCTACATACTTGTATGGGTGAATGATTAATGAAGACCGTATCGTCGTTCACAATGATGAGTCTGATAATAAACCAGGAAACTTACTTAAATCAACTTGTGAAAGTTTTATCCAGTCAGGACGTTAATAATAACTTACGAGAAGTCTTACATACATTAGGCGCTCATCATTTTAGGGCTTAAACATACAGAATATGTATGTATACATATAGTATATCGTCACTTCACATGTGCATATTATACACAGAATAAATCTCCTAGCCGTCAACACTTCCTGCAATTTTTATTTACCAAGGAAGCTTATTCCCAAACATGCTTATTTTATTCACGTCATTTATCTTCTATATTTTCCATCGGTGGCAATTGGTACAGTCACCTTTCCATCATTACGGAGTTCATAGACCGCAATTATTAGAATTTTAATACCATTACAGTAGTATTAGCACAATGTTAAGATGTAACGGTTTGGTTTATTAGGAAATGAATAATTCACAATAAGACTTTTGCCTGCCAGTTTCAATGCCCACGTTTTGGTGATGTAGAACTTGAGATATGAACTTAACAACCTTTAAGTTTTAAGACAGTAATAAATTTTGCTCTGCGATTGATGCAAAACCACTTTGAGTTCACAATGTTCGAATTTTTAAAACAAGTTGTAATCGTACATACCCGTAGGTATATAAAACTTTTAATTCAATCTAATTTCGCAAAGTTCCAGTACTTCTAAAGAGTTGATTTGTCCAGATTACACCCGAAGGCTCTACATAGTATTTCAACAAACACGCTGTAATTTCAGGTACAGGTGAGGGTTTTTCAAAGTATAGCAGCACAGACCGGAGTACTAAACACACAGTGCGGAAAGGTCTTGAAAAAACTCAAAGTATTGAGGTTCCGAAGTCCCCGAACTCCACTTGAGAATGAAATTGTATACATACAAAAATAAATCTGAAAAGGAACACGACTAATGAACACAAAGTTCTATTGAATTGAAATGAAATTGACAAATCCACCGGAACTGTAAGAGATGAAAATGAAATTGAGGGGGAGTCAGAAGGAAGCAATCAACAAAAAGATAAAAAACAATTCTATTATAGATCTCTCCACTTAGCCGTCGCCAAATAATTTTATCGTGGAATTATTGAAGGTAGGTTGTGAGATTGTTGAGATACTTCTAAAGCTCCAATCGTGGGAAGATGATGAGTACTTCCATGGAACGTTATGTGAATAAATGCCGGAGAAGGGCTCAGATGTGTACAAGAGGAAGGAATGAGCGAGCGACCTTTCCTAGGAAAAGTCTCGCGGTTGACTCCCATCAGATGAAACCAGGTCCAAAAGGTTAGTCTACAGCATCTCTACTCTTCCTCACTTTCTCCGAACTTCCCCTTTTTCTACACAACGGCGGTGCTGGCTTGTGCGCCCATAGTTGGCCTCCGCTTATTTGTATTGGTTCCATTGCTTCCTCGCACCATCTCCTTCCCTCCTTGCCTCAACATTCCCTGTCTCGACCTTTCCTTCGGCCGAAATTACAATCTGGTACAATGCATCCCCTTCTCATTTCTCAGTCCTCACACTTCGTAAAGGCCTGGCAAGTATTGGATTTTTAAGGAGGAAGCTTTTGACCGTCCTGATTTCAAGTAGAATATTAGAAAAAACTCTTGTGGTACTTATTCATTCAGATTCAAAGTAAACTTGGTGAAAATGACTTATAGGGACGTTTAAAAAATGTTCTTAAAACTGTATTCGTATTGAAAACAGTGTAATATTCGTTGAAATAGTGTTAAGTAATGGAAATTGTATAAGAATAATGGAAACAGTATAATATTGATAGAAATAATATAAGGGTAAAGGACCGAAAAGTATGGAAATAAGATTTCAATCTATAATTTGACAGCTACATGAAATACTGACTGCGATGCAAGGGCTATTAGTGCACGGAAGGCTTACTGACTATGATGGAAGAGATACTACAAGCGAAGGCAAACTTATGAGACTGACAAAAAATAGAATGAATGTGAACACGAAAAAATAGAACGAAGAAGGTCTGAAAAGAATGTAGAAAAGAAATGTATGGTGGCAATTGCAAAACTCCTGTAAAATCAAGGTGTAATTCGCCAGTAAGACAAATAATGATAGTGACTGCTAGTGCTTTGGAGAACTAGCAGCCACCGTTGATTCTACTGCCCATAGTGTCACTATCCTTCACCCCTGACATTTTTTCGTACATAGAGACAAAACAGATATGATAAGAAGTGACACCCGGACAGCCTAGTCTCCAGTCATAAGTCAAGGATTTTCCAAGACAACCTCCATGCAGGGAATAGTAATCACTTCTACTATGTATGTCGTTTCTCCTGCCCAACATGGTCGCTTTCCTTGGTTGCATTCGCTCTATAACTATACACTCCCAAAACATATCCGGCCGGCCAATTAGCACGTATAACCATCATTATTTCCAGAGGAGATTACAGCGGGATTAATATGTCAAATTATAACCCAGTGTGAAGAATGTACAAAATTCGTATGATATATGCTCCAGTCAACCGTAAGTTGTTATTGGTGTTTTTCTGTACTCAACCCCCATCAAGCTTGAGAAGCTTCCTTTGCTACTTTGAAAATAAAATAATTTCGGGCTCAAACAACAACCAGCGGAATTCCTCACACTCCCAAGTTTACACAACATGAAATGTCTGTTGTTCATGTACATATTCTCGCAGCAGAGGGGAAAATGAAACACACGAGACGGTTTAAAAGGAAATATATCGTAGCTGACACTTTGCAAAAGGGCCATTTTCAGTGACCAAAGTTTAATTGAAAAACATTTCTTTTTGCGACTCGATGAACATGAGTTAAAGAACCACTACTGGTTAAAATTTTTAATAAATTATTATTATTGTTGGTACTAATTTATTATTATCATTATGTTCCGTTTCTCTTGTACGTGGTTAATTAGTCATTAAAATTAATAATATCGTTTATTCACCGCAAGCTTTCGAACGTCATTCTTCATCAGGCTGATTCGAATTCGAACTAACAAAAATACTCAAAATTCTTAAGAGAAATAAATAAACTTTATTTCACTGATACCGCTGTGGTATTTGCCTTACGACACAGTACGCAATTCACTAAGGTTATAAAAAATTAAATTCTAAATTGTAATTTGTAATACCCAATTTTAAATAATATAAATTTATATTTATATAAATATGAAATTCAATTTTAACTTAAATCAATTTTTTTCATTTCTAAACTTTATGTTGGGAATGACTGGTTTCCATGCGACGCTGAGGCAAAAAATTATTATTATTATTTTTGGTTCTAATTTATTATTATTTTACTACTATTTATTATTTACTTTCGTTAAATTCCCTGGAAGTTTCTACGGAACTAATAAACACGAGCTAACTCGACAAAAATCATGTAAGCCTTAAATCAATTACCAGGAGAAAAGCAGTTTGCTTAAAAGAAAGTCGTCATTTTGGCATGCTTCATAGCATATTTCACTTATATGACCATTCACTTACTGGTAACTACCCATATGCAACGATCCGTGGGTGCGACGCATGCGATGCCCGTAATAACATGTTCATAACTGCACGCACATTCCGATGTACACAAATTAAATACATGACAGTCGGCATGGTCTAATTTCCCTATTCAGCACCTCCATGCTTAACTTCCGCTGCCAACCAGGTTATCAAAGGGTCGAGTCTTTCCCCTCTTTGTTTTAACTTTCCGCTCTGCATGCATTGTATGCTTAGTATGATATGTTCTGGCGTGTACAACTGGATGTGTGCGGTAATTATTAGAATTTAAAACAATTTATTCATCTCAAATACTGCATTTGTGATTTTACACTAGATTACACAAGTTTGAAAACTTTGCAGGATAAAATGTATCCGTAGAACAAGCTTTCCCTCACGTAAACTTTCTCCAGCTTTGTTAGCTTCCAATTCCGAGGAAATGTAGATAAATCAATCGATGGCGTCTTTGCCTGTTTACACGTTATCCGAGAAGTTCGTCCCAAGTCATTATGTTTCAATTTAATTCAATTGTTTCCGTAAATTATTGTTTTCAAGTTTCAGGTGTTCCTCACGCTTTTCTAAATCAGTAATTTACAACGCAGCGTAAATTTAAGTTGGTGATAAGATGTACTTTTTGAATACAGACATGAAAGAAATGACAAATTCAGGGGGGAAAGCTTTACTTGTATTCCTTGAATGTCGCTGAAGATCCTAGAAGTAACAGCATTGCACTTACCTTAACCCTTCATGCGCCAAGTTTATTTTTGTCTTTATTTATCAGTTTTGTTCACCTAGAATAGCGTCCGTGTACTGTATTGGCCTACGTTTCCGCATATAAAAATAATTAAACGCGTTCTACATGATTTTAACAAAAAGGGTCATGATTTTTACACGGAATAATTACCTGGTGCATGGTTAGTAACCGTGATATTTTAAAATATTGTAATATATAATAAATTATATATATATCCTCCTTAGTACAATCACTTTAAAAAAGGAGGAAGTTATCTATACCCGTACATGATCCATTGAATTATTGTCTCGCATTGCTTTGATATATTGCTAGTGACCAAAAGACGATTTTCCTTGAAGCTTCCATAAAGCCATTAGGAAGTTGATGGTTTCCGCGACTTAAGCTTTGAGGAATGAACGGTAGCTTGCCGGAGCCTTGGGCCTACAACCATTATTATAAGTAATGAAGAAGCTACACGAAGATAATGGAGAAAACAATGAGAAAATTACGTTTCTCCACACGACGAAGAAACAGTGGAGATTGTTTTCGGGAAAACACTTTGTGGAGATTCTTATTTCCTTCTTTCAAATTTTGAAAGGAGAACAGTGGGTCTAAAGGAAAATAAGGTAACATAATCGAAGCTTAAATTGCATTTGTAGCTTAGGAAACGGAAGATTATAAGCTAGAAAGACATTTACTGGTATCTACGGAGGATATCTAGTTCAAATTAAATCCCACAACTAATTAATCGTTAACAGGAACTTCATTGCAAGGTTTAATAGATTGAATGAGTTTGAAACCACTCACTATTTCCATTTATATTGGTGAGATAAAGGGGACTGTACAATGTGAAAATCACTAGAAATGGCAGTACTCAGCAATAAAAGGAGAATTTTAAACCAGCTTTTAGCCCACATACATTATTTTCTACGCACGGCAAACGCACAATTATGCTTCTTTTCTCCTCCAAACTTCTGTCGTTCCGTTCCGGTCTTCTCCTGCACACCAACCCAAGAACATCCTTGCCCTCAATACCGTCTTTCAATTCGTATTCAACAATGGAATAGGTTCTCACTTAGAATTCGATATCAGATTTCCTGATTCAAATAAAGATATGGCCTGACGCCTATTCTTATAAACCTTAAAAATATTCGCCAAGTGTAACTTTTTTAAAGGTTACAGAAGCTATATGTCAGCCAATAGCGTCAGCAACCCTTCCCTAGAGATACCAAACTTGTCTTCTCTCTCTCTCTGTGTAACACCACCTGATCTTCCTTATAGATTTACCAGACAGTATTACATCAAAAGTTACAATAATTCAGGCTCAACTTTTATGTTTACTTACATGCGAACTTACACTTTCCCACTTTTATCATTCTTGTCAAAAGTTATCCGCATCACTTACAAGACGATCTGCAATGAAGAAACAAGTACTATGACTACGATTAGCTATAAAATTCTTGTATTAGCTTTCCTTACAAGGTTTTCAGACTACGTTTGAACATAAGCAATAGCAACAAGGCCAGCCACTACATGTGGACCATGGTAACCAAAATATTCAGGATACACGTTATTTGCGTTATTATTAGTGTTTAAAATCGGAATCCTTCAGATAACCCTAATACTCAAGTTTCTTGAAACACAATGTGATTTCGTTTGATGGAACAACTGGATGAAAACAACTGTCAATTCACACATGCATTCTAGTCATTCACTGAACCCTTACTGCAAGTATCAATTATAGGAACTTGCTGACTCTACAGCACTTTCATTTGAGCATTTTAAAGATAAAATGTATTCTAATTGAACCTTCGTTGCACATCTCGATAAAATTCTGTACATTTTCACATTCTACTTTCATTACACGGTATCGACGGTCTATGTGTAACGAATACGTACACAGTAATCGTCTACAGTAAACTTAAAATTCTTCTGGCGATTCTTGTTTGTTCACTTCATATTCCAAGAACGAAGTTGTACATGAAGCGGCAGGTGTATAAAATTATACGCACACACACTCTCAGCACCTAAATTTCTCTTATTAAAAGGCAGAATGAGGGGGTTCGGAGGTCAAACCTGTGTTCACAGCAACGGTTTACACACCTGGAGGTTGTACAATAATGCTATTATAATGTGTAAGTAATAGTCATCGGCGAGGATAAAATTGGTTAAGGATTTGTCCAAGTTCGAATCTGCTACGGAGCCCTGAATCACCAAAGGCGAAGCGGTACAAATTTTATGATATAAAAATGCTCCGAATTTTTTCCGTTTTGGTACTTCATGGTATATGTGTCTGCACTTTATATGTGTCTATCTAAAGCCAGCAGTATATGAAAATCTAGTTGTCAGACGTTACAGCTTGGTGTCCATGGATTTTAACTCCAATAAAACCGGGCTCAAGTTCTCCGGATCTATGTTAAGATAATGCATGTTGCTGCATAAATGCTTGCAGTATAACACTTCATTCCGATAGCAGCTCATAAAAGAATTTACTGAATATTAATGGAGTTGACTTACAATAAGTCATCGTCAATTCTACCCGTGAGTCTAAAGTATTCTAAAGCTAGATGGATGTGTTAATATGAATCATGATATCACATGCATACATGTACTCCTGACATTTTTGAAATGAGCTGCGCTGGTAAAAATTCATTGATAACATTCATTATTATTGTAAATAGTATGATATTTGTAAATACGGTACTACGGGTTTTGGATTTATTTTTATTCGGATAGCATACCTAGTTATTATAATAGAGCTATATAATAGAGCTATAAAACTGTAAAAGTTAAGAGGATTATATGGTATCTATGGATTTTTAATTTTGCGTATTTGTGTCTAAATTTTTGATAACTGCAGCATTTTTTATCTTTATAGCAAGTATTAGGAATGGTAAAGTAAACCATTTTTTCGTATTTTTTCAGACACGCAGGATGTGACATGGTTTATTCATCTTTAAATATTATTGCACAACAGAGAACTACTGACGACGATACCACTACCATTTTACTCCTTTCCTCCGGCGGACCAGACAGAATCTTCTGTACTGTACTGTAGGCTGTAACTGAGTAACGCTCAAGAAATATTGTAAGACGTAAGAGATCTTTACTGGTGCACTTGGTTCAGCTTTAACCAGTACTTTGGATGCAATAAAGCGTTTTAGTAAGTTTTTGAAACAAAAGCGATAGCAAAGAAAAGGGAGAGAGGAAGAGGAGAGAAAGAAGAGACGGGGTAAAAGCTGAGAAGAAGCCAGAAGAAAAGAGTTAGATGATCGATCAGCTCAGTGCACTCAGCATTCCGCATGCTGACTTGGGTATGCTGAGTTGGGCTGCACGTGAACAAATTTGGTGATCAAGACGGAAGGCTATCGGCGAGGAGCCATAAGAAAACATTAAAACTCTACGAATGTTTCCGTCGGCATTATCTTTTACACAGCCAACCATCACATCACAGAGATCATTTCTCATTCTTTTTCCCCTCCCAGTGAAATAGCTCTTCATCCTCCTTACTACACGCGCTTAAAGACAAAACTAGTAGCTCCAGTTTTAATTACACACTTGACTTGAGAACACATATGTACAGTAAAAATGGTTGACGAGGCCAAATGGTTGGAAATAACGGGACTGACTCACCCAAAGAATGTACACTGCCCAGAGGGTAAAATCAAAGTTCCGGAGAAGAAAGGTGGTCAAATTAAGGAAAGGATAACCAGGGATGGGAATCATGGTTCGAATAACATCACTGAGGGAATAACAGCGAACACACTGGGAACGAGGATGCTGGAGATGAAAGAGCTGTTAGAGAAGAAAACGAGAACGATTGTAAGACAAGAAGAAATAATTTCCAAGTTGAATGCTCGCTTGGCCCATCTCACCACAGAGAGCTTAAGGAAAAGTTATCTAAATGATTCAAGACAACTCTCATCAGGCGACGGGTCCAAGTCGGACGTTGAGGAGAATTCAGTACCAGATATTCAGCAAAGTGTCGCTGGTAATAATCCAATTATCATTTTTCGGTACTATACTTTGAGTATCTACTCTTAGCGAGTAATGTTGGGCAAGATGCTGATTACAGGACAACGTCATACAGACATACTCTCGGGATAATATACTATAGCAATATACTGTAAGGGATGAAATTCACGGTTTATTCAGAATGAGTGCTGGCAGTAAAAGTTTCATTTCATCCATACATAGAGCTAATGACAGGGAGTCGGGGAGGTCCAGAGGGTCGAGTGCTGGGGAAAAGGAGAAGAGGAAATCCAAAGGGGCTGGAAGAGCAGCTGAAAAAGACATTTAATCGGAGTAATAATAATAATATTGATGAACAGTGTGAAGATGCTGGTGAGAATTCAGAACAAGCGAGGAATGGGAAGAGAGGACGAGTTCGCCAATCATTTCTCTCCGACCGACTTGACAGTTTAGAGAGGAAAATGGTCAATCTAGAGGCAGAATTGCCCAAGAGGATTCAAGCTATCTGTGCGGAATTATTCCAAAGGAGAGGCTTGCCGGAATGCCACTATAAATCTGATGACTCTGGAACGACTTCCCAAACCAATGCCTCTCCTCGAACTTGTACTTGCCGGAGTACTCACGACCAGCACGAAGGTTCTCTTGCACAAATGGTTGTCGACGCCAGCAGCCGGAATATGGAATTCTTCTCATCCACACATAAGAAATCTGACCCCTTACCAACCATTCCGGTGGTATTGTCTGATAAGTGTGTCCACCACTCCAATCCCTCGGATCCACTCAAGTGGAATAAATCTCCTGTAATCAAACCTAAGACAAATTTATCCGCCAACTACCGACTTCACCACGCTTCGAAATCAGGTGAAAAGTGGCACAAGTCCACTCATGACAGCAGTCTCATCCATCGATATCCCTTGCAGATGATCGAGGACAAGCTGTCCAATATAGAGCAAGTCGTTCAAAAATTCAAGCAGTACTTACTTACTATTTTGTTCAACAAGCTTCAAGGCTAATTTTATCATATTTAATTTTTTTCCATTCATTTTGAATTGCTTATTACTGACGTCATATTTTTACCTTATTGCTTATGCATTTATTGTTTTTCAGTACTACTCATAAGAATTAATAGTAATACAGTAATTTATTATTGTCTTCTTTTCGGCCTTGTATTCTAAAATAAATATTTAACTTGAAAATCATATTAAAAACAAAATTCAGCAACATTTCTTATTGTTTCTTGCTCCACAAACTGTGTAGTTATTATATTCCAATTACACTATTCATGATAGAAATAATTTAAATTATTGCGAAATAAAAGGAGCTCTGTTTAAGCAAGACACTCAGGGGCAAAATAGTTGTGCAAAATAAGAGCAAAATGCGAATGCACCGCCCGGGAATCGAACCCGGGTCGCAAGAATGGGAATCTTGCATGATACCACTACACTAGCGGTGCTGGTTGGGAGGACACGGAGTATTTTTTCAACTTCAACCACATCCACCCAAGTTCCAGCAGCTATTGTACATTGTCTCCGCTGGTTCCGACGAAATCCTATGTGAGCCTTTTCGTAGATTAGCAAGAAATACGATCCGAATGTTTACAAATAGGGCATTAAATACTTGTATTGACACTGATGTAAATATGTAAACAAAATTCATTATGTATTAATATTGCAGAACATTTACGGCTATGCCTGAATCTCATTTAAAGTTAAATACGATCCACATTAAACTACGCACGTGAGTGTGTATGTGTGTGGGTTATTGGGGCTGCTTGAAGCAAAATAAGTTCCATGAATGCCCTGTGTATAGTTTGTATAGTATTAATTACGTCTCGATACTCTTGCTATATGTCTATTTGTGCATTAACAATGGAATTATTAAAAATGAATGAAATTAATATTACAACAATACAATAATTTAATCTAATACTTTAGAAAAATTAACATATGGTAGAGATATTGTCTTAATAGAAGAGAAACTGCAAAAAGTATGGTGTGCTGTGCGGAATAAAGATTTGTGTCCTCGTTGAGAAATCCCCTCAATAATATTGCAAACACTCTGCTGCCTCGAAGATACTGAAGGGATAAATACTGCTCTTATGCCGCCTTGCGGACAAATGCACGTGTTGAACATCACAAATATCCGTATACCACAGGTACATTGATCCTCGTGCAAAATCTGGGGAAATAAACACAGTAAGCTAAAAAGGTAATAATTACCTTTAATTATTAGAATTATTGTAATTAGTGTTATTTAGATTTATGTTAATTATTTAAAATTATTTGCCTGGATTATTATTATTTTTAATCCTATATAAATTTCCTAGTTGTACTAAAGCATTCATTTAATTTTTACTTATAGACAATTTTTATAGCGGCATTGTTAATTTGTTACTAATTCATATTTGTTTTTGTAGTAGCAACTGCCCTTCCCACACCGCCGAATTATGAAGCGGAAACTGGAGGTCGAAGAGGGTGCGACTCCATCTCAATCGGTGAAGAGCAAGAAAATTGACACTGAAGAACTTGTTGCTAACCCCGAAGATTCCGTTGAGCCTCAAGATGAAGTTGTAGAATTAGAAGATGAGATTGTAGAAGAAATTGTGTCTAAGGTAGAAGAAAAAATTGGAGATGAAGTAGAAAATGAAAAAATTGGAGATGAAATGGGAAAAGATGAAAATTCGGAACTCAAGGAAGAAGCAATGGAGGAGGAAATTACGGAACCTATACAGATCGACTTTGATACGGCAGACTTGGTAGTTTTACTTGAAAACTACGGAGCCTCCTTGAAACCACAAGATTTGGAAATTTTCGAGAGATTAAGTCATCAGAAGAAAAAGGAGATAGAATGCTTACCATTATTTGGACCCCGGCGATCAGAAAGATTTTCAAAGATTTCAAATCCATTGCTGGCTCATTCGGGAAAGGCAAATGCTTTACTGACGTTTCTGAATCATGGGAGAGCATTCAGCACGGCAATCCAGTATGATTCGAATATGAAGAACGCACCGAATCCAGGTGGATTCTATGACCTCCGCTTCCTCCTCCCCGTATTGTGTCATAGTCTGGATGAGAAGAATGTTTGTGATGTCGTCAAAGTTGTACAGAATGGATGGATTTATTTGATGATGAGGGGACTCTCGCTAGAGAATGCGGCTTTGAGGAAGGCTAGTTTACTGGCGTTTAAACGTTTTATGTTTAATCTTCAACAACCCAAAGTAAGTTTTTAAGTATCGCAACATTAAAAATTTGTCATTCAGTGTCTCGCTCAAAAAAGCTCGTGATTATGATTTTGCTAACAATATTTTTTTCAGTTGGCGAGAAATCTTGATGTCAAAATATGGCTCCACTTTTTGTACGCCATCAAAAGAGGAATAGGCCAACTAGAAGAATGTCGAATCAGCAATTTATTATCAACCTGGCTAGTCGCTGCGTGGGAGGTTATCCGACAACCGGCTCATCCGATGTTTAATCGCCTAACGTCCTTTCTTCTAGCTAAGCCAGTTCTTGAGATGACAATTTTGCCTGAATTTATCTCTTTTTATAATCCCTCGGATGGAAACAGGTAATTTTACTTCCTATACAGTAATTTGAAATTGTTCACAGTACTACTTCGGCTACATAGGGCTGAGTTAAAAACTTAAATCTTTCAAATATTGTAGGGACAGTCGGGAGTGGGTTTTAAATGTGCTGTACTGGGGCCTAAAATCGGCAGAAGATTGGAAAATTGTTCAAAAATTGCCTACAATTAAATTTTTGTGTTCATCTTTTATGCTTGAGAAACTCAAAACACGGAAAAATATAGCTGGTATTCTTTTCCGCGGAGCAGACATACCTGAGGTCGCCCAAGTTATGATCGAAAAATATGGTATTCCACTCTGGATATCAAATATAGTAACTATGGACACTTATCTGCAAAATCGTACCACAAAATTACTAGAATTATTAAAAACGCATTCAACTTCCAATCCTGCAAGAGATTTACTCTTTCAATTTGTTACACAACGGATTGAACAGAACAAGATTAAAGCTGCGGCCTCCTCAAAAGTTGAACCTCAGGATATTGAGGATGCTGTCAAGAATGAAAGAAGTGAATCAAATGGTATTCCAATTGAAGTTTGATATTGATAAACTACATTATTGTATTTTATTAATTTATCTTTAAAATGAAAAGAAATAAAATTTATGTTGAATTTGACCTTCCATATGGCACTTTACTTATGTAGGTATCTAATAAAGTTGATCGTTACTCATGTAGTTATGTGCGAGGTTTTCAATAACATAAATGACAAGTCTAAGTCAACCGCAAATTCAATAAGGAACGCTACTAGAAGAATCATATTGTTTTTATTGATGGTGACTCATTTCATACTCTTGTAACATTTAATTTAACAACGACTAATGTTGATGACAGGATATTTCCTCGAGTTTCGTACACATAATTAAATTTCATCCAAATAAGGTACATTTCCAATATTACCATAGGCTGCTAATGCTAACTTTCCACCACCCTTAGCGAGAACCTACAAACAAGAAAATCATTTTCGTCAACAAGTAATGCCAGCTTCTCAATACGACACAAATGAACCAAATTATGATATATATTTTCCATACCGACTTAACATTTGCAGCTGTAACAGAATCAACCAATTGCGAAATTTGTGTGAAGGAATTAGTTTGTCCAGTAAGAAGACTCTTTAATCCCAGGTCCTCCGCCAAAACTGATTCATTATCCCAAGCTGCAGCGATATCTGCCACTAAGGCATGTTTTGCCCTTCTTACTTCATCCTCAGTAACATTTGACTCCCTTAAGGCTGCGACTGCTCTTTTAGTCACATCTCCAACAACACTAGGAGCGGCTGCAATGAAAACACCCAACAGTCCAGCATCTGAATAACTAGCGCTAAAGGCATTCACTGCGCTGCCTTCCCCATTAGCACCAGCTAACTTGCCAGCTGGATTGCCGCGTCTGGCTCTACTACCAACACCTAGGACTCGCTGCGCCAATGCAGATGCAATGGCTTGTTTGGGATCTGATAGCCTGAAATGGTAGAAAACAATAATAATTATTATGAGCCGATCATTGCAAAATGAAGATTTCACAAAGAAGAAGTCCCAAAAACACTTACGATGCTCCTTCAGTAGCAACGGCAACATAGGCAAATTGACCCCCTTTGTTCTTACGATACTCTCCACCACCACTAAACTTGCTTGGAGTCGCCTGTCTGTCCTTTCTGGTTAAATTAAGAGTGGCAGCAAACGCCGCTGTTTCTTCTAGAGAGAGACCAACTCCAACAACACTGGCTTCCACGAAGTTGTTTTTGACATATTCTTGGAGCTGCGATAACAATAAGCAAACATTATTGAACGGCCAATGATATTAAGCAAATAATGTTATGTAACATTATACAATATACCTCCTCTGATTTTACGTTTCCGATGCGATATTTGGGAGTATAAAGCCCGTTTCCAAGTCCACGGCGGAAAGCGGCTTTATGAATGGCTTCTAAGACTCTAACTTCTGGTGTTCGAGCAGCCAAGTCAACTCTAAGGCGTGAAATGTTGTCGTCCATTTCCCAAGGCTTGAAAGCTTGGTTAAGGCTTACTTCCTTCAAGTATTTTGATAGATTTCCGCTGTAAAATATTTCGCTTATTAATTATTTGAGAAAACTTTTGACTTCAAAGTTCTAAAACATTATACAATAATTCACGCACATCTTATCTCGTGTTGCTTCCAGGGTGAATGCAACATGTTCTCGGCCTGTAGTGCAAGTAATATTCCCTCCAAGAGCCTCGATAGTACGGGTTATTCCAAGACGAGTGGCTTGTCTTGTGGTACTTCCGGTAGCCATCCGAATAAAATGAACGAGTCCAGGCTGGTCTGGTTGTTCATAGCGAGACCCAGCCCTACAGTCCAAGAAATATAATACTGATTACTATACTCTTGGAATATCAAACACTTTAAAAATGAAGTAGTTAGTACTACAGTACTATCTTTGCTACCCACTTCCCCTGTACTGTACTATTACCTTATGTAAACAGCTAATCTGGAAACTGGTCGGTTCGTTTCCACGGCAGTAACAGCTACTCCATTCGTGTTGGTTTGCTTCGGATCCTCTCGAGGAAGGAAGGTGGACGACTCTTCCTTTGTTTTTGTAGCAGCAGCAGCGTAAGTTCTTACATTCTTTGCCTGGTAAAAATGCCAATCAATATCAACTACAGACATAATATTTTTCTAATAATAAGTTCATGCTCATTGTTGCAATCGTTATCATACCGGATTAAAGCAAGTTTTGATAGGCTTAAATATTTTTACCACTAGCGTTTTTACTACACAATTAAATAAATGTATTCTTATAGCATAAACTTGGAATTTAGATAACTATTTCGGTTCTAAACTCCTATCCAAACCCTACCAAAATTATCCTTATATTAAGATTAATATTAAAGCAAAATAAGTTTCTATACATTTTTACAAAGTACAAGAACATTTTTTGGTAATTGGTCTTAAATTTATTTTTACCGAAATATTTCTAATGTAGGACGTCAGTTTAGGCTGGAGAGCCATATTTCCAACCAACCGCCGGAGGAGTTCTGCAAAAATGAGTAAGGTAAAGAAATAAAGGTTAAAGCTACAGCCTCAATATTCGACGGAAAATGTAATAAATTCTAAGGTAATTCAATATTTGGATCTATATACTTAGGGGTCAAGCCCTTTTTAAAAGAGAACTGAAATAAAAAATTTCGAAATTTCAACTCACAGTGATAACGACCAAATTACCTGGGGAAACGCATAGATCGCACTGATCAGCAGACCAACACCATCTCCACCAACTCGACCAAAGGAGAAATCTCTGGGAGTGTAAAAAATGCGCGGAATTCAATTTATGTCCAGAGCACATGGTACATTTAAGCAGTTGTTTGGACGTGATATTTTTCATTTTTTTGGCACTTTTCAATTCAACCCTCTTCCAAATTTTTGCCTTATTACTACTAAATTACAGATCACACACAGTGCTTTACTAATAAATTATAGTATTATTTATATTTTTAAATGTTATTATTGTGAACATTGTGTTTAAAAGTATCAAGACATGGGGGGAAAAAATCTAGGCAAAAAATTCAGAAGTGCCGTGGTAAAGTTGTACAACGCAGAAAAGCTATTTATCACGAATATCTTTAAGAGGCTTCCACAAGGTGTGATTCCCCAGCAGGAGAATGTCGAAGATGAATATATTATGGAAGACTCCGCACATAATTCCAAGAAGCAGAGGTTTGAGCAAAGATTGAGTAAAGCGAATTCACAAAGGGTCTACGATCGGGATGAGCTTAAACGACGGCTGCAAGCGAAAATTCATCAACTAGGTGATTTATTTAACTTGATAGTTATTACGTCACTAATCGTACGTCCTTGAACTTTACATATAGAAGTCTTTTTATTTTGTATTAAAATTAATAAAATCATGAATTTATGTTTTGCAGGCAGTAGAGCTCAAAATATTGCCAAAAGCGAACGTAAGAAAAAAAGTAAAGCCATGAAACGGGAAGCGTTGGAAGCTAAGAAGAGACAGTTTACATCTCAATCAAATCCAAACTTGAGTCGTAAAAATTCCAATCAGGCAGAAGGAAAGTCGCCTGCTAATTCTAATGCTGCTGAAAAGACGCCTTTACAGAAGAAGGCCGTTAAGAAAATGAATGGGGATATAGTCTATTCCAAGTTTGACTTTATTTCGGATGATAAGAAACCGAAAGAATTCTCCATTAACAAAAATGCAACCTCTGCCGCCAAAATGCTCAAAGCTGTGGCGAAGAAGGAAGGATTGATTCAAAAGCTTAAGGATGAAGGAAAGACTTCGGAAGCTGTTACTGTGGCGGATAAACAAAAATGGAATAACGCTCTTCAGCGAGCGAAAGGAACTAAAGTACGAGACGATCCTGACCTGCTCAAGAAGACAATCAAGAAACAAGAAAAGATCAAGAAGGTATGTAGTGATGCTGTATCGTCTTGTATTATATTATTTGTATTGAAATAACTGTTTTGTTTTAGTCTATTTTCGTCTTTTCTGGTTCGTTCCATCAATAATTATTATTGGTTTTAATTTTCAGGTTAAAGACAAGAAATGGAAGGAGCGCGTGGAATTACAAGAAAAATTCAAGAATCAGAAACAAGCTAAGCGCCAGACGAACCTTCAGAAGAGAAAAGATGAAAAAACAAAGAAATTCAAAAAAGTTCAACGTAAAAAGGGAAGAATAGCGTAATTCAAGAGGAAGCCTTAATAAAAAGTAATGTTCAAGTTTCGTATCTTCTCAGATTTGCCTTTCTTTCGAAAATAAGTCTGTACTTAAGTCCAAATAGTTTGTGGTTTTTGTATATAATAATGGAAAGTAAAGTAGCGCCTCATAAATGTGTTCTTGTTATCATATCTATTTTTGCGTCTTGATGAATAGGTAATAGGATTTGTCAAATCTAGGGATATTTCCTGAATTTGATATTTGTTATATATGATGAAATTGTAATTTGTGGTTATCATGGGTGAGTACTACTTCAAAGCCCATGTTTATTTACTAATATACGTGCCCGTACTTGAACACGAGTTTTGTATATGCTTTTATGAATACTACTCTACTAGTTTTTTGACTGACGACGAATTAAAAGCAAGTCTGGACTTTTCTAACATTACAAAAATATTTATTAGCTAATGTGTAATAGCTAATGTTAACAAGGTTTATAAATAAAAAACAAACAAAAATCAACAAAGGAGAACAGCAATAATAATTTAGCAGGAACCAAGAGAAGCAACCATCACACAAGCGACTGCTTTTGTACATTATAGATAAATAAAGTTGTTACAAGATACATAATATGTATAATCATCTAACTCTAAGCAGCACAAGATCACGTTTTGTTAAATAAAACTTCGAATAGATTAGAGTAAGCACCATAAATGTGGCACACCCAGTTAAGGTTGCGAGTAGATTGTGATTTTATAATCTTCCGTCATTATGCACAACGTTTTGCATTTCTTTGGTGTATTTATTTTTCTCCTCCCAAGCAAACATAGATTTGCTACAGTTTTTGAAGTAAGACGAGCATTCGCCGGCTTTACCCGCTGCTTCAGCCTTTGCGTACTCTGGTAAATGACTGTCCGAATAGTCTGAACGGCTAACGCTAAAATATTCAAAACCAGTCAGTGATAAATTAAACATATATAAAATAACATCAAAGCATATTTTATCTAATTTTCAAATAAGCAAATAAAGTAATTATAAGTATTAATGTACCTGAAGACTACTGTCAGTACTTCCCCAAAGAGACCGAAACCAGTCTTATGTAAAGGATACTCATGGATTTCACAAACAGCTCGAAGGAGGCAAGGTCTACCGTCGTATCCCATCGAGTCTAGAAGCTTCTCCAGTTGCGGAATCAAAATAGCTCTCTCGCCTCCATGAAGTTTCTCCGGCGGTGGGAGACTGAGAACTGATCTAGTTTTCCTGTTCAAGATGCTGGGTTTAATTATCACACGATCGTCGGCAACTTTTCCTTTCCTGTGACTGCTGCCACTACTACTTGTATCTGTATCTTTGTCTTTAATATCTTTGTCTTCTTTTTTCTCAAAAAGCGGTCGTGGACCTCCGCCTGGTTCTGGGCGCGGGAGTCGTCCGAAAGGGAAAAACCCACTAAATGGATACATAAATGGCATGGGCCAAGGGTGTGAGTCACTTGTCATTCCAAGCTTATCGAAGTACACTGAAAATCAAAGGATCATGTATTAGCATATTTGTTGCCACCTTCCAATCATACCATTTCCGCAGAAAATTACAACGTTGAACCAATTACTTTTACTAATCAAGGCAGTCATATATATGTACATAATCTGGTTCAAATAGTATTTATCACTCACTGTAAAAATGCCATGTCATCTGAATATCCGAGTTAATGCCTTCAGGTGGTTGACGAATGAATGGGAGTTGTAATCTAGGTGCAATGTCAAGGATAGTTCCTCTAGGTAGCACGAATTTTCGGTTGTGTGTCATCCACAACGCACGTTTAGTTCGGTTGTGTGGCAAGTCATCCGATTGTCCTAGTTGAATTAACTTCGTAAATATCACAGAGACTATGCAGAAACACAGAAAAGATTTTGGATACATGGTAAGGAAGCACAGTAGCACAAAGTTCGGGAGTTAAGTTTACCTAATGTCTATAGAACACTCTTCGTGTAGTGTTTAATTCTCTTTTGTCAAGTAGAATATTATTGTTGTCACAAACTTATATTGTCACCCGAAGTTGGAGTACGACTGCTCTGCAATGAGCGGCAAGCGTGATTGAGAGTAAAATTGAGTATTCTAAAACTTTTCGTTGCATTTTATTGGGTCATATTTTGTTATGAGTAGTGAGAAGGAGGGTTGTGGTAATCTCGTAGGGACCTCGTGTCCGTGTCATGTATCAGTTCGTCATTGAACTTGTCCGCTTGCTTTCGTTTTCACTGTAAAAATGAATTTCCCTTTCTGTTGTGATAAGCTCTTCCCCAATAACAGTAATCATATTTGTATCTTGTTGTTGATGATGTATAAACTTCATCACAGTGTAATAAGCTATATATTTGCATACACGTGCATATAGTTTAATTAATTCCCAGGTATGCATTTAATTTAAGTACGAATCATTTCGTTAAGTAGTGTGTATGGGAATCTTTGCATGTTTCACATTCGCTAACCCTCATGCAAGATGCAAAGACTTGTTTAACGAGTATATACATATATTTCTTCTTCCGAAAAGGTCGTTGTAAACAAAAACAGAGGTTGAGTTGGGAGGTTGAGGCTGGCGAATTTCCTTCGAATTGAAAGCTTTAATTTCTCATGTATACTATGTGTGCGATGGGACCCAGCCCATTTACACGGCAAAGGTAAAAACTATATAAGTATTTAATACGACGACCATCGGTGTGAAAGCTCAACAATGTGTAAATCAAAACTTGTGAATGTAATAAGTATGGTTATCATATTTAATAAGCATTGTATAGGGAGGACGTTGTGCCGAACTCGAATAAAAATTGATGCTTCAGTTAGTCAGTAAGCTTTCCGTTGTATTTGTTTATGTATTGTCTTTCTTGTTTATGTCATTTAACTTGCCTTACGTGACCAATATCTTTCCTCTTCAGCTTGACCACGCTGTAATGCTCATGCATTCTGATGATGATGAAGTGATTCGTAAGTACTTACAAGTATATGCAGTAAAAAGTGTATTTTGCGCTCGCAGTCTCACGTTGTACGCATCCCCTCACCATTTATGAAAGAAAAACTGAATATTAAAAAAATGTAAAAACTTGTTTACCATCGCATCGGCACGAATCAATTCATTAGGTAGAGTGAAATTAGGAGAGCGAAATTGCTGCAATTTTTTGCTAAACTCCGTGTTGCTTCATCCTTATATTGTCGTTACAGTTTATGTGCGTGCATATACAACGAGTCACTTAATTGACTGATATGTTTAGTTACGCGTATACTTTATATAGCGAGCTCATAAATAATAAACTGGTTGGAAATGCCAAATTGTAGTGATTTTACCTATGCGTACACCTTCATTTCATTTGTATTCAAAAAGCTTGTGTCTTCCATGAAGTTCAAGGAGCTGTATGATTTACATCAAGTTCCGAAAGCCCAAAAAACTTTCTACATATCTCCTCGTCGCATTTTATTTTACTGTGCGAAAAAGAAAATATGCAGACTTGAAAAATTATCTTTGTAATGATTATATACCATTGGAAAGTCAAATAAGGTTGCAGCATTTTTAATTCTGACCGGAAATATTATTAGGTATATGTATCATCACCACCCAACAATTAATAGCGTAACGAGGCACCGTTTATTTATTATTACAAACAAGAAATGTATTTTGGTTTACCAACGTGTTAGAATACTTGTATTCTTACAGGACAGGAGCAACGCATGTACTGCTTAAACAGTATCAATCTATTTGGCACATTGATTTATAAAGAGAAATCATAATGTATTACTAACGTATCTACCTATCTATATCATTAGAATCATATTTACATTTATTGTGCAGTATGTGATTCATATTCATACTGCACAAGTTCACACCTTGAACAACAATGTAAGAGTGTAAAAATTGCATTCAGCGTTGATGATTTCCGTCTTTAAGTATTTAAGGTCAGTGTAATAGAGTTCGCCTCGGACAGCATACATTTTTTTCTTAAAATCGTTTTATGGTGTTGTTATTGTTTTGAAACTTTACTTCTTCCAGGGAAATTTTCACTGCACTCTGTCTGCAGCGAAAGTGACAGTTCAAATGAAATGATCTCAACTTTTTGGCATGATTAATAACTAACTGCTTCGCATATCATGGGGCAATGAGAGCTCGCGCAATTCGCAATATTTTCTCGTGCCACTTTGGTACGTAATGGAATGATGGTAAGTTTCGTGAATAATTCGCGAAATTTCCTTCTAATAACTGCCAACTTGAACTTGAGGTTAGCATACTGCTTTTACCTTTTGAAGTCAGATTTGTTTTGTTGCATGTCCACAAAAAATTACGATGACTGAGTGATATTAATGAATTTGTTTTGTTGGAATTATTATGACAGGCATAGATATGTGGGTATGTGATTAAATGTGATGAAGGTACCTTGTTTATGAATTAAAAACTTTTACTACGTCTCCCAATCTCTTCCCCATTTAGGAACACTATCTTCATTAATTATTTCTCATGTTTCGCCTTCGTCCTTTAAGGTCCTATACGTAATTGTGAATTTCAGTTCACGTGTTGGAATAGGGATTATTGTCATCGGGGTTATTAATTTTCTCATACGGGTATGATTTTTCCTTTGTTTCAAAATCTGTAATAGCACATTGGGAATGGGAAGCTATACTGCTTTGATACAATTTCTTATTTAATTTGCCATATAAATATACAGTAACTTCAAAGCTTATCTGCAGAGGTTTTCGATGATGTTTGAATCTTACGACGAATTTGTCAAAAACTGTTTGATTGCATCTAAAT
>JAQGAK010001165.1:0-38773 GCA_034696945.1 Lipothrix lubbocki
ATTTTGTATCTATTTTGTATCTATTTTGTATCTATTTTGTATCTATTTTGTATCTATTTTGTATTTATTTTGTATTTTTTTAAAGTTTAATTTCTACTTTTTAGTAGCAATTTTCGGTAAGGATTCCATCCGAATTTATTTGAATCCCCCTAAAGCCTCACTAAAGAATCTGTCATCATGCTATTAAACGTCGTATCATGTGTGTACGGAGTACTTGTACTTCTACTTACTGTACTGTTTTATAAATAATTCTCTGTCATATTGTCATCTGCTGAATTCTTACGTCCGGGCAGCTATAACATGACAGTTTGTGTGTAATATCTTTTACGACAGTTACTATATGCTGTGTTGTGTTATAAATACATATCCAGCCCTCTATCCTATTGTATTTGCTACTTGCTACTTTGACAATTAAGAATTAACTGTGGTATTGCTGCTGCTGAATATTAGAGCATCCGTTTCGCTGTGGGTATTTACTTTCCTACACATGTGCATATAATATTCAGATTATTATTACTTATATTTTCTATATGTATATATGTACTACTTGCTACTAGAATATACTTACTTCTACTAGACTACTCCATGTAGTATTAACTATAGAAAAGAAATACTAAAAGTTGCGTATCCTAGGCCCCAAGTTAAGTTTTATTACAAAGTATTTTGTCACGAAAAGATTATAAAAGATATTTACGCAACCTGGAATTAATCTAGAATAAACTAATTATTGATTTTATTACACACAATATACACACAATATATTTTATATAAATACATATACATGTGATGTAAGTTTCCTTTGGATTTCCAGTTTCTTGGAAAGGACAAGGAAATATTAGAAGCGGAATACTATTCACTGTTAGACAGTTTGACTTTTGATTACAGTTTCATCACTTTTCCTTTTTTCCTCGGAGGAGCATATAATATCTAATAATATTCATTCACTTTTTAAGTTTAACTGCATATGGTGGAACTGACTCATCATTGCAGATAGAATTCTTTTTATTTCCGTATTTCCGTTATACGTACTATATTTCACCCATTCCACTTTAAATGTTAATGTTAAGTGTTAAATTTATTTTATATTTATTTTGTTTTTTATTAATTTTGTATTAGTTTTTTTATTAATTTTTGTAATAATTTTGAATTTATTTTGTATTAATTTTTGTAATAATTTTGAATTTATTTTGTATTAATTTTGTATTAGTTTTGTATTAGTTTTGTATTAGTTTTGTATTAATTTTTGTATTAGTTTTTATATTAATTTTTGTAATAATTTTGAATTTATTTTGTATTATTTTTGTATTGGTTGTGTAGATCTCTGGATTATTTTGTTGATCCCTTGTACCTAAAATTAAAGTTGTAGATTAATTTTGTACCCACACGAAAATCACTACCGAGTAGAGCTGAAAATCGTGAAAAAATTGGCATCTGGGGGATGAGTGACATGCTGCCGGTCGATAACCGATGGAGCTATTGAACCGGCAGTGAGCCAGGGAAAATAAGTAAAGACGAGAGAGAGTGAGAGAGAAAAAACTGCGAGCTCGGCCACTCATTACTATTATAGCCTATAAAAATTCCCCTGGCGTTGTTATAACTCCCAAAAACCAAACTCTGTCTCTCTCTCTGGCTCTAGTAGTCTGTTCTATAGGTATCACTAGTGCAGTGTTGTAATAATAAGTATGTAGAGTATAGCCCTATGGTATAGGTAGGTATGTACGGTGAAGTGTAGCTCTTCTTCTGCTTCCTCCTCGTCGTCCTCACACACTCACTCACTCACACACCCGGGTAACTCACCATACCCGAGCCCTAGACAACTGTATAAAGTACAGTGTAATCATATATAGATAAATGAGAGCGCCTAGGATGGCAGACTTATGGTTTGGGTCCCGATTTTGATTTTGCTCGTTTCGGCTCTTAGGGCAGTCGGCCAGTCGTTCAAATTCAGATGTATTTTGTTCTGTATTATTGTATTTTGATTATTTTTGCTAGCGATTGGTGAAGATATAAGTTTGTCAAGATTTTATTTCTACCTTTAATTTTCTACTAATTCTTCTACTAAAATAGGTCCGCTGATTCCAGCCGTGCATAATATTCTGCATATGTCGGACACTTTCAGTATCTATTTCGTTTTGTATTTGTATCAATTTTGTATCAATTTTGTATTAATTTTGTATCAATTTTGTATTAATTTTGTATCAATTTTGTATTAATTTCGTAGTAATTTTGTATTAATTTTGGAGTCTCATGCCCCACATAATTCCCGGTATGAGTTCTTTCGAGAATATTTATTAGTAGTAATTAATCAACCTTAAAGTTAGAAACTATAGTCTAAATTGATCTGCAAAGAGTTGTATCTATATGGAAAAATATCGTAAAATATTATACAATGTTGTAAGTATCTGTATATTATAGTATGCATATGATTACCAAGGAAATCATAGTTCTCTCCTCTCTCACAAACTATCTCTGCCTAACTTTTTTTTGATAATAGAGAAAACTTGTATGGACGATAGTAGTTTATTTGTTGTTGCTCTTGTTGTCTGGAGCTCATAAAAGTCCTCTATAATGTATAAATACAGTATATTATAAAAAGTATATACTTTTATATAAGTATATACTATATAGTAGTATGTATACTATAAGTAAAGAATTTCCTCAATGCAGTCTGATAGTTTCTTTAGCCGTTTTCGCCCTTGTTACTGCTTTAAGACATGGGATCGATCTGTGAAAGTACTAGACTAGTGGGGATGAGGATAGTAGTAGTGTATGGAGAATCCATTATATAACTTGTATCCATTAGTAAAATGGTTGTCGTTAAGTGAGTGTCTGAAACAACAAGTTTTAGCACTTGATATAGCTTTCTTTATTGGGACTTGATTTGATCCTCCGCCCTCTGCTCCTATATATGTATGTGCACACATACTGTTCCACACTTTTCGACCTAAGCATATACATACATACAAAACATGTAGATTTAATTAAAATTAAAATACGTTGATATGACGCAATTAATAATTTTCCGTTTAAACAGATCCTTCTATATAGTTCGGGTATTAATAAAACCAATAGTCTGTATCTTTCTTATATACTACCAGTAGAACTCCGCGCGCGTCGCGCGCGTCGATCTACTGGTTGGCGACGCGCTTCGCGCGTCGCTCTCTATTTGACCCGAAACCCCCTGCGTTTCTTACGTTACGGAATGACACCAACTTTATAGTAGTATGATACCAATCCTACGGATTACAATGTGTCTCGACGAGGGGTGACAGAGTAATGACAACAAGACAGAACTGTCGAAGCTTGTGCTCCAAAATTGAAAAAAAAGTTGAAATGATCCAAAGTAGATAAATTGAAATATCAGTGAATTTTGACGATGAAAATAATCGGAAAAAATGACAATTTGTATTCTGTCAAACTTTGAATTTGTATTAAAATACCTATACTTTAAAATAGTTATATAGATAGTATAATCAGAGGGTTTGGAAATTGACTTAAGTTCCTTAAATAATTTTAGAACCCTCCTATAAGGATAAATTAATATATAGTATAATTTTTTTTAAATAATAGAATAATTAGTAGTAATAATTATTATATATTTGTACAAAAATGTTATATTGCTAAAATAATTTACTCATGATTTTAATTGTTACAGATAGTTTCAGAAGGAAATATCATGCTGTAAAAGTCTGCAAAAGTCGTCGAATCGTGACTACATGTTGGAATTTGGTCATCATTGGTGTGCGTGGGTGCGGTGTATTCTGTGGAACAGTGCTGTAGTTAATTCCTCATCATCCAAATCATTATTAACCTCATCATCATCAGGTGTTATTATACTCCAATCCTCGCCCTCCATGCTTTTAGATTGACTAAAGCTAAATGAGACTAAGCTGGGACAAATAGGGATTTTTTCTTGAAAGTAATTAATTTAATTACCACCACACAATAATAATTGACAAAATAGCACAAAAGGAACATCATCATCTCACGAGAGTTATTCATCAGCCAGAAAAGGAAAAACAAAAACGGAAGACTGTTTATTATTGTCCACCGACCAGAAATATACTTGGTGGTCCTTAATTATTATTAAAATAAAAATATAAAATAACTTCCCCACACTTTTGTGCTGCAAGCTGGTTCTGCGCGGTCCTTCTGTTCACATTGAAAGATCACCACGATCGATCAAATGATTGAAAACGGATCAGTAATAACTAAAACAACGGAATTATTTACAGAACATTCAAAATACATTTTTTAATACTTTTTAAAAATTAATTTAAAAAATATAAACAATACAAGAAGCGACAAGAATATTCTCGTACCTCTGGAGGTTCAACCTACTGAATACTGGATGTTTTCGCACAAAACTGCAAACAACAACAACGCAACAACAATTTTAAACTAACGTTTAAAAAAATTGCTTTATTTAATTACCCATATAGTAAATGACATACATCAAATTAGTTTCTCGTCAATTATAAAATATTCCGAAAACTGCACAACTTTCAAATTTTTTGCACGCACACACACATGAACAGAATTTCCCACGGATTTAATAAAATATTAAGTTAAAAGAATTAATATAATAAGTTTTACTACACCAAAATTGTTTTTTCTGGAATTTGCGCATCCGTTAAAATCAACGAGTGTCCAAATTTTCTGCCAACGGAGGAGTTCTTCTCGGTTTCGAGTAAGTTTCTTTTTAAATATTACTTCTTTCTTGGTAGTTTATTATGATTAAAATAGAATCGAAAATTACAAAAGCATAAACCCGATGCAATCAGCTCACGATATTTATCAGTAAATCAATCACTTTAGGGCTTGTACGAATAATCGATTTGCATAATAATAATTTATTTTAAAAAAAAATGTCAAGAACTCTTACAATTAGTATGCATCTAAAAAATAAATTCATTTTTGAAGCACAAAGGTAATTTTGGGTACCTTTCCATATATATATTGAAACGGAGGTGTAGTAGTAGAAGGTCCATCTGAAGAAGCGCTTTGGCAAATCGGCAATGACTGAGAGAAAAAACCACACGACCGCCGAGTTTCAAGATCTTGGACTTGAATCAAAGGCAAACAATAATGTCTACAAACACGTATTTTTACTTCTACAAATTTTTGCACTGATTGGTTCTTGGTGAAATGGACGATTTTGTCCCTCAAAAATAATTTCTTTAGCCCTGCTGTAAAGCTAACATAACGACCAAACATATATATGTACGACATATTTGTTTCCGAATTAATTCAGCATTTAATTTTACCCTAATTGAATCTTTAGCTAAAGTAAAGAATTCATGACGAATGACACACTGTCAAAAATAATCAATATATACAATGAAGTTAATATTAATAATTTACTATATACATATGTATATACAGATTGTATATATGTAGATTTTATCCTTATTAATAATCTCTGCCTTATTCATCTTCAGCGACACTAAACAAGTTCGATTGAAATACAATCAGCTAAATAATTGCCTGCTGGTTTTGAGCATCACAAGATAAAGTTCCCGAAATGCATATTAAAACTCAGTGAACTAACAAATGCATATATCTACAATTTATATTACCTATATAGTATTTATATAATATATGATTATATCGTAATTTCCTGCAACCAACCTAGTAAAAATGAAACTATGTTGGTAATTTTATTGAGGAATTGAACTCATTTACAGCAGCAGCAGAAGCAGGGTTGAGGTTAGATCTCTTTTTTCGAACGTCATTTATAAATACAAGGTTTTCATGTAGGAGGGCTCAAGAGGAGTATTTCCAAAAGCAAGGGAATCGGCTCAATTTTTAGGAGATATGCACTCTGTAATAGTACGGAGAACATACAAATAATTGTCAAGCCCAAGTTGTTATGCTGTATGCAAATATCTATCAAATGAATCCAGAATAAATTCCAAGCAAATACAAAATGAATACTAAATTAATACACATTATTTTAACATATTCACAAAATAAATACAAAATTATTTTGATATAATCACAAAATAAATACAAAATTATTTAAAAAATATTTACAAAACAAACAAGAAATAAATACAAAATTCTTTTAAAATATTCACAAAATAAATACAAAATTCTTCGTAATATTCACAAAGCAAATACGAAATAGCTGCTCAGTAATATGTGAAAATAGAATTCCGTGAATTTGAAGATCCGGAAGATATTCGTTTAAATAAAGAATATTGTAATAAAAAGAAAAATTGATAAATTGAAGAGAGAGAGAACTTGACCGAAAGTAAATTTAGCATTGCGCTCGATATTCTACTCCCACGACTTTTACGACACGGCAGTTTTTCTCCAAGCTATACTTAGTATCTGTAGAAAAACCATTTATATAAAAAGTATAAGACTTGATATAAATAAATAAAATACTAAATTATACTTTAAAAAACTCAAATGCTACTCCCGATATACACACTTTGGTACTTATAGTACTTGTTCATAAATATAATATGTTCTTTATCAAAATGAGCAGCAGCAGTAGCAGTAGAAAGAACAAGCAGGAGAAGCAGCCGGCACAGGATTTTTAAAGGAAACATGAAAAGAAAAGTTCGCTCATAATAAAAATACATATATTCATTAGGTATTTTTTTTGGGTATGTATATAATTTTGTATCTTGATCGTTTAACTGCATATTATATTCCTTGGCATAGAAATTAGTTACAGTATATACCTATATAAGTATATACATACGTACATATCTATATTTATAGTATGTAGTAATAATATTCGCGTCATCCTGAATGTTCTTGTTGTTGTGACCTGCTGAACATGATTATTTTTTGTGAAGTAAGAGTATAAGTACTACAAACTACTACAAGGAAATAAAAGAAATGTATTTTCCAGGTATAAAATCTACTTTTTTTTACACACACACACACACACTCCGTCGTCGTCGTCGTCCTCCTTCCTCCTGTTCGTCATCATCATCATCATCATCATCGTGGTTGGTTCGTTTCGTGTGGTCATCGTGGTGGAGGCGACGGCGGCGGTGGAAATTCTTTTTAATAAGCTCTCCTAAAATCTTATATTATGCTTATTATAGGCTTGATCCTATATTATGCGGAGTTTAAAGGTGCTGATAAGGATTGGACTGCGGGGCTTTTATTACAATTTGCACACACACACACACACAAACAACACGAATATCAGAGACCTGTTGTTACAATATTGGATTTGTTTTTTGGCTTTGAATTTCTGTTGTACAGATATTATTACGAAATCGGGTTTGGGTTGTACCTCTATGTATTATTATACATGTTTTTCTTGAATATTTTCTCTCCATGTAAAGCTTTCGGACTTTCGGAGCTTGTTTCTTGCTGCTGGTAGTACAATTTGCTCATTTGAAAATTAAGATTATCAGGTGGTTGTAGGGTTTTCAGTATATGGTTTCTTTATGTTTTGTATGTTTGTTCACTTTACGATACTTCAACACGTATAAATTTAAGGAAAAAAATTATTTCCTATATGAATATACATTAATATACTTTTGGCTCTTCGCTTTATAGGTAGTTAGTTAGTATGTATATATTTCTATATAATATGAACATAGTATTTTGTACGTGTTCCAAAAATCTGATTTGCAAATGTGGAGCAGCATGGCACAGCCAGCCGAGCTCCAATCCGAGCTAACTGACTGAGTTTACAAAATAAAATGTTCCTTACAATGTTAGATATTACGTCGGTATACCTATACCTACCTGCTCGGGATATATTTTCATGTATATGTATATGGGTAATATGTAATATAATGTCAAAAACTTTAAAGCTGCTAATTTTTTTAAAAATGCAGTGTGTTGACAGGCTAATCTGACTATAATCCTGTAGGTTGTGCCTGTGTGTCACCTTCCATGTACGGAATTACTTGTAATTATGGGAGCCATTTGTACTTTCATTACAATGTGTACTTATACACGCGCGGTTTTGTTTAATGGGGCTCGTTTGTAAGAATTACAAATTAGGAGTATTCCACACACCTATTTTATTTTTACTTTGTGTTTATTTCAACTTGATTTTGAATTTGTTTTGTTTTATTTCAAAATTATATGTATGTTTAATACGAATTTATTTTGTATTTATTGTGTATTTATTTTTGTGTTTATTGTATTTTAATTTTTTGTATTTATTGTATTTTAATTTTTTGTATTTATTGTATTTTAATTTTTTGTATTTATTGTGTGCTTATTTTTGTATTCATTTTGCATTCCTTGTGTAAGTAAATGTAAAGAAAGGAGGACGTCTGTGAAGTTTTTGTTGGAAGGGAAGAATATATAATTATTATGGAAGTAGTATATACTAGTTTGTTATGGTTCGGAAAAAATTATTTAGGTGGTTAGTTTAGCATCAGGTCGTTGTATTAATAATCACCGTGTGTCCGCAAAAATATTTTTTTCGCAGGAGTTCGGAAGCGGAAAACAATAAGTTGTGTATACTTACATAGTATTGTTACATTTGAGTATTAAATATACCTACATATTTGTTCATAAAATTAAGATTTTTTGGATTTTCCAATGTTAAGTAAAAAATTCTTATATCATGGTCATATGGCGTATATGGCTATGGATTTTAATAAAGTATTATCCTGTATTATAAAATATTTACCTACACATATATGGAATAGTTAGAGGAAATAATAATAATATCCAACTAAAATTTAATATTACATATCTTCTACACATGTATTATTATAGTAAAAACACATGTAAGAAAAGTGTTGAGAGACTCGGGTGAGTGGTGACTATATATATGAACTTTGTTTGAACATTTGAAGAGTGCGGCCCCACATGCACACATTGCATGCTCACGCCAGAAACTCTTTATAAGGTGTGTCACTCGCTCTCTTTCTCTCCTTTTCCATGATGCTCTATATTTCTTTCTACTATAAGTATATGTGTTTTGTATAATTTCTAGTCCTCTGGTTTGGTTTGTGGTTGTTGTCGTTGTTCGTGGACAGGGAAAATAGCATGTGTCGGCAATCAGTCGTCGCGTATATAATAGAGAAAAATATAGGAGAGAATTATTCTACATACTTGTAAGTATAAAAGAATACAGAATTATTTTTCTATTCTTTTAAGGCTACGCATATTACCATATGCATACTTAATTCTTCGTCGTTGACGAGGCAAATATAACTATCTCCACAGGTGCTAAAATGCAATAAGAATGACTGCAGCTCCCGAATATATATTATTCTTAAAATTAGGAATGCAAAAGTGACTATCCCGTTTATTTACCATTACTAAAAAGACAGTTATGCGGTAGAAACTGCTGGAATATTTTCCCTTTCTACTACACGCATACGACTTTACAGTAGTTTTCCACAGCAGCAGCGGGATTTTGGTTTGCTTGAAAAATGCGCTGTACTCATGACAGTATGTATAAACACATCGGCCATGCTTTGAAAGGATGGGGTCAGTTTTGCATCATTGGAATATTTGTGAAATATCGTGTTGTAGTCCCGTAGTAATTCTTGCAATTGCTTTTTAGCAACTGTGCAGATAGTTATATTTACCTGATCAACGACGATATATATACGTATGTGTGTGCACATTTTTAAGACCATTACACATGTTTACGATGAGAATCTGAAATGAGATCGATTTGACTCTAGTGTAGGATTTTATACATTCTATCTGTGTATAATGCTGCTGTTTCCTATTTCACTCGACGACTTGTTGTATTCTTTCCCCTTTTAATTTTTAATTATATTTATCATTTCTTCCTACATCATCTCCCTTTTATACACACTCTCTATTATCCTTTTCCTGTATTTCATTGGGAAAGTTTGCAATTTAATGAATCCGTAAGAGCAAAGAAAAGTTTTAAAGTTTAGTCTCTCTCATTACATTATTCTGTCATCCATCATCAACTAAATTATGATAGACCACTTTTTAACCCGGAAAGATTTTTTCTTTTAAGATTTAAGATGTATACGATAGAGTTCTGTTCTGGATTCAAAATATTTTGCGTTGTTAAAAAAAATTGTACAAGTTTATCTTTTTTTACAGGGCGTGCTTGATTATTGATTAATATGTTTATCGCATTTTGTTTTCGTTCGATGGACATGTATATTTTTAATTGGTTGAATCATTTTGTATTTAATTTTGTATTTAATTTTGTATTTAATTTTGTATTTAATTTTGTATTTAATTTTGTATTCAATGTTGTGTTTAATTTTGTATTTAATTTTGTATTTAATTTTATATTTAATTTTATATTTAATTTTGTATTTAATTTTGTATTTAATTTTGTATTTAATTTTGTATTTAATTTTGTATTAATTTTGTATTTATTATGTGACCCGATCGTCGGACATTCCTGCTAGTAATTTATTTGGGATTGGAACTTTTGTAAGATGCACAAGGTTATGTATGAGTTGTTGAACCATTGATAAATGAGCTGTTACACTGGTGCATGCTTTATTCAAGTGCATGGAGGCGCTCATGTTGAGATGGAGGTTTTGGGCGAGGCCAGTAGGCCTCCCTATATATTACACTCCCATTCACGCTCACTCCTTCATCGCAGTCAGTCGATCAGTCGGGTAGGATTTGGCGACGACGGGGTATTCCGCTTTCCTTATATAGGCCTTAGAAATTGACCGCTTCATCACACTTTTTGTATAATAATCCTTGTTGTTTATGCAAAAATAGTTTGATTTGAACAATGTAATACACAAATGTTGACCCATATGATGTTGTTTTCTATATTTTCAATTTTGTCTTTTTAAAACAAAATGGCGAATCTTTGATTTTGCAGTTGATTTTCTGGCGGACTTATTGTTTTGTTGACAAAAGCAGAAATATTTAATTGTCTATGTTCATGATTTACGGCGAGAATAACGACCTAAGGTTTTTTGGGAAAAAAATATTATTTTTAAAAGTTTAATAAATAGATTCTGGAAGGTTTTGAAAATACTGAAATAATTCTAGTTATTTGAATTCCAATATATTCTTCCTTCCTTACTTTCTTATTTTAGACGCGGAGATTGTTATAAATAAAGCTCGCAGCAGGATCTTTTTTTTATTAAAAAAGATTAATTAATTTCTAAAAGCAAGACATCGATTTTTACTTGGAATAATTACTGTATTTTACACAAGAAATCCATGTCTGGATTGAAAATTCTCAGCCAATTCTCATCATCACCGCCTGCCAGTCTTGATTTCATGTAATTTAACTTATATACTTGCGGATGCTATGGTATTATAGCATATAAAATAATATATGTAACATCTACGAAGTTCAGATCTGTAAATTCATCGTAGTAACTAACTAATTTTAGGGCAGGAAAAGTAATTTAAGGATAAGGAACTGTTAACGGGCGTCTGGTTTTCTTTTCGTCTTTTAGTGAATTCTTAGAAAGGCTTATATACATATAAGAACATATAATATCAATTTGTATATTGTTATATTCTGCTACAGATTTTTGAGACGTCCAAGGGAGCAGAGAAATGAACTCATAAAAAATAATATGTATATGTTGGAAATTTCCATTTGAAAAAAAGCTACAGGTGAAGAAACACGGTGAAAGTGGCGGCGACGGAGGCGGTCCCATATTACAGTCTCTTGTATTATTACATTTGGAGAATATGGCTTTATTTGCCTCTATATATGTACAGTTTTATACTTATAATTGTATATGTTCAAATCTCCATGTATTATTGCGAATCTCATCAACTCTCAATTAAGTCAATTGACGTCGCTTTAATTGTAGCCTGCAGTAGTAATATTAGCTTCGAGACAGGTTTTAATTTCAGAAGGATTAGGAGCAGGTTTTCGTATGTCTTGAATTCTGTATTTTCTAAATAGTTTATTTTGTATTAATTTTGTACTTACGTTGTATTAGTTTTGTATTTATTTTGTATTAGTTTTGTACTTACGTTGTATTAGTTTTGTATTTATTTTGTAATAATTTTGTACTTATGTTGTATTATTTTTGTATTTATTTTGTATTTATTTTATATTCATTTTGTATTTATTTTGTATTTACATTGTACTTATTTTTATATTAATTTTTGTATCTATTTTTGTATGTTTTTGTGTATCTATTTTTGTATCTATTTTGGAATGTTTTTGTGTATTTATTTTTGTAGTAATTTTTGTATTTTACAAATAATTGAAGATAGCTAGCCGAGTATTGTAAAATATAGTAAAAGTACACACTACACAGTGATTAGTTGTGTAGGAGAAAGGAATTTAGAAATAGTGAGCTGTTGTTTGGATGCCCTGAGCTTCTCTCTTTTACTCTCCGAGACTCTCTCTCTCTCTCTCTTTCGGTTACATGACTTGAGCTTTTCCGTGTGCTCTGTTGAGACTATACAACTACTTGGCAGAAAGACGTCGTCAGTCAGTCTAAAGGATCAATACATGGCTAGGCTATTCTTTACTCTTTCTCTCTCTCTCTCTCTCTTTGGTTCTCTCTCCGTGTGTACACCGTAGGATTGGAGTTTGTCGGTAAGGTTTGGTCTGGTGAGAGAGTATAATAATATGGTCGTGTGGGTTCTTCGTATTCGTATTCTCTCCTCTGCTGTTCTGCTGCTGCTGCTGCTGCTGCTGATGGTGGTGGTGGTGGTAGTAGTAGTAGTGCTTTTGCTTCTCCATTTCCTATATGTCCTATAGTAGACGCTACTCTACATATAGCTACTACAACTACTACTATACTATTCTACTACCGACAGTCCGACTACTATACTATATCCTTATAGTATAGATATATAATTTACTTATATAAGTAAAAAGCTTTTTTGAAGTATTTTATAGTCGGTGTGTGCTCCCGTCGTTCGGTCGTCGCTCTTCGGGCGAAATTCTCTGTGTGTGTAGTGTATGCTTAAATTTGTGTGTGCATGCATAGAGACGGTGGTGCAGCAGTCGGCAGTCGTTCCTGCCTGCCTGCCTGCCTGCCTGCCCGCCCGCCCGCCTGCTTTCTCGGTTTCTCGTCCGTTCATGTGTACTGTACTATATAATAATACGTTTCATGTATAATAGTTTTAGTTTTAGGCAGTAAAATAATAATAATAGGACTGGGTACATCATACAGTATATATGTACAATATACATAATATAGGTACGTATAAAGCCTTATTTTTGGGTCTGTTATATAGTATAGTGGCTGTTCACTATACATACATTTGCACATGTATGTATGTGTGAGACATGTGTTATAATTATTACAAAAATATATATGTAGATCTATACATTTGTCGTTTTTAAAGTTGTCTTTATTAAACATGCATACTTGTATGTATGTTATTGTTATTGTATATGGACTCTCCTACCGAGTATATAGGACTATATTTTATTCGTATCATCTCGAAGGATTCGGGGATGGGAGAGTTCCGTATTCCGTCGGCTGCCAATACATAGTGCCAATACTTTTTGATTGCAATTAATTCTTTGCCACTCATCTGTGGATGCATATTTTTCTACTTTGTTTGTAATTTTGTCTTCAATTAGGTATATCTTTTTCTGACCATGTTCCGTCAGTTAAAATACGATCGTACTCTCAAGCGGAAGCGCTGAAAGCTCTGAAAGAATAGTTAATGCAAATAGAACAAAGAGTACAGAATACACGCGACGTGTTGTCTGTTGTATTGAATTTTATTGTAGAAGTATACTTATTTTACATTAATTTTGTAGTATTTAGTTTGCAATTATTGGGAATTCGTTTTGAAACCAGTTTGTATTTATTTGATTTTTGAATTCATTTTGAAACCAATTTGTATTTTTTTAATTTTTGAATTCATGTTGTTTTTATTTCGAATTATAGAATATTGAATTTGTTACAAAATACAATCACAAAAGCCTGTTGTTGTCTTTCTTATTTATATCTGTATTACCACTCCTGCTTTATAAACTTGAGTAGGTAAATATTCCACGGTGGTCTAAAGTGCATAAATTATACTATATATAGACATTTTAATTTTATCTGTCGCCCTGTCGGTCACTACAATATTTTTAGCCTGATCCTACCACAAGTAAATTATACGTACCTAGTTGATTTTTTGTATGTACCTAATCCTGGATGTAATGATTAATGTCGACGTCGACTAACGTCTGTGTATATGAAGGAAATAGTGGGAATTTTAAGTGAGACCCGTCATCGGCTTACCTTATTTTAGATAACAATTAATATTGAATGCCATAGTTTTCATTTCGGTGTGTTTGAGAGTGAGTGAGTGATCATAAAATCTTTGTAAACTAATTTGTCCTCGGTGTGGAAGATTGTATCTCTCAATTTTCTTGGCTATATAGCGCTCTAGCTTGTAGAGTATTAGTATAGGCGTGTATTTTAAAAGTAGTAAAGTCTATATTTTAATACCTGTATTGCTGATTGCTGATGTTCTGTCATGTCATTTATTATAAATGTTTTAATTTCATGTCCAGACTATACCTTTTATATTTGGTACATTAAGATATTATTATATAGCGACATATATTACATATATTAATACATTGGTGAAGGTTAGGAAAGGAGGCTACAGAGATACATACATACATACATACATACATGGTTCGTTGTTATAATGCATTGACGGTATTTCGGGAATTTTAATATCGCTATTTGTATAGAAACACCCATCATCCTTACTTTACAGCGAGTACACAGTTACTACATACATATGTATGTACATGCCAGCTAATTAGTTGGAACGAGACGAATGAGTTTGGGCTTTGTGTAATTATACCTAATTGTAAGTGTGCATCATTTATTGTGTAATTTTGTCTGCATATATACCAGTATATATAGTAAAATTTATATTTTTTTACTATATTATTCAGTATCAGTGGGGTCTGACCTGTCAATTGTATAATTGCCATCTACTTCTACTAAGTATGCATAATATATCTAGGTATAGACTTTGAAGGTTTTAGTTGTAATTTGGTGCAATTAGTGCGCCTCACCCATAATCTTATTGTTATTTATTTTAGTGTGGATAATAACTACATATGTACCTCTCTATATGCCTATACCTACAGCTATGAAGTTTAGTGTAGTAGTATAATCAATTACATACGTATACTACAGCTTGAATTTTATTGTTATCTCTATATATAAATTCGAAATTCAACTGTTTGTTGTACTACTAGAATTTTTCTTCAACAGAATAGTCCTCGCATACATATTCCGAGTTTTTATTCTAGAATGGAAGCTATATGATTATTTCCTGTTAATTTTCTTTTTTTTTTTTGTATTTATTTTATACTTATTCTGAATTTATTTAAATTGATTTTGTATTTATTTTGTACTTGTTCTGACTATTTAAATTCATTTGTATTTATTTTGTACTTGTTCTGAATTTATTTAAATTCATTTTTGTATTTTTTTTTGTATTTATCTTGAATTACTTTCCTTGTCTATGCCAATCTTCTTTTCTCGTATTAAAAACCAACGTTTTTTTGTAGTAATTTTGAATGTCGTTGTTTTTTTTTACTTTGTAATAATTTGAAAAATTATTATAATTTTAAAAAGTGGTTTTACAAGTATTAACTGGAATATTTCCCCCGAAATTGTAAATTAACGTTTTAAAGGATATGACGTTGCCTATCCTCCGTGAAGAAATTGGAAATGAATATTTTTGTGGCCGCGGAGCCGGGCCGGGTGCCTCTACGCCTCTACTTATGTATTTTTGTGTGTTTTCTCATCTTTGTGTGGGGAAATGGTGAAGTATAGAAAATACTAGTGTAGAAGAACCTACCAGAGAAAGATGCGGATTTATGAAGAGTAAAAAAAAGAGGAGCAGTATAGAGTTTGTGTGTGTGTAATAAAAGCAAAGGAAGACTGTAAGTAAGTATATTTAAAGAGAATGGGAGCGTGTGAAAGAGCTGTGTCGGTGACGACGGCATGGAATTCTGACAGACGCAGTGGAGCTTTTCCTTTTCTCTCCTCTCTTCTCGTCTCTTCTCTAATACTTCTCTTCTATAAAATACTCTCAACTCTCTTCTTCCTCTTCTTCTGCTTCTCTGCTGCTGCTCCGGGTTCCTTTTCCTTGTGCTCTCTTCTCTCTCTCTCTCTCTCTCTCTCTCTTCTGTGTTCCGTGTAGTCTGCTGCTTCATTTCACGTACATACTACTTATGCACACCCAAGCATACGAACCGTCCAATTGACGTCATATTCTGACCCTTGACCTTAACATATTTTATTATACTTTTATATTGTCTATAGGAAGGTTATGATACCCTACCTACAAGTTATATGGCAGTGTTCTAATAATATAATAATACATATAATATATACAGAGTCTCTCCTCCTCTAACCGTAAGCTCTGGTCATTTCTAATGCAGTGGATGAAGGGTACATATGTACGCACATGTATAATAATAGAAAGTAAATGGAGATACATACATGTGCACTTTATTTAATGCAATTTATCCGCCTCTATACTATGCGTATGCTAATAATACTAGTGGGTATGTACATATCCATTGTATACACATGTATAAGCAATTGCAAAAGGGTTATTTTGGAACAAGCTCCTCTCATCCCCAGTCAGTCGGTGTTTTTCCTTATTCTCATCTGCTCTTCTGTGCAGAATGATAATAGTAATAATTTTTTAATAAAAATAATAATAAGAATAGAATGACAAATCAAATTGTATTTTTATCCTCAAAGTTATGACATGACTGACTATTTAGCTGTGTATATATACGAAGGTATTGTAATGTTAATAGATATCGTCGGTTGGTGGAGAAGCAAAGTATATATGGGCTATCTCCATTTGAGCCTAAATACAAGGTGAGATATCCACCATCGAGATGACAATTTCGTGCATAAGATGATGGGATATCATGCCGTTTAATAAATTGCATTAAAAACTGAAAACGGAGGGATAGATTTTGTTTTAAAAATTTCAGCTTTTGCAAGACAATTATATACTATTATGTATTATTAGTGGAGTATGGAGTCATCCCATACCTTGCACTTTAAATGATGGTGAATACCTCATCACCTCACTTTGCATCTCCACCGATGATATATCTAAGTTATCTATGTATTAGCTGAACATTTTATTATAAACGTGATGTTCTTCATGTGTGATTTTCTCTTGTTCAACGTTATTATCATCGGTGGAGATGCAAAGCATGGGTGATCTTCATGTGAACCTATTCCATGCAAAGCAGGATGAGATATCTATCTCCAGCATTAAATCAACAGTGCAAGATGGGATGTGTCCGGTTTAAAATGCATTAAAAACTGAAAACGGAGGGAGAATTTGTATTTATAATTTAAACTACAAGGCAATTTGTAAATTATTTAGTGGAGTTATCCCATATCTTTTGCACTTAAAATGATGGTGTGGATGTCTTAGTTGACTGCAGCCATGGAGAAAGTACACTTTGCATCTCCACTGACGACATGTAGATTGTTGTATACTTATGTATACATACTACAGGTATCTAGTATCTGTATTCTTACATTATTGGTGTTTGGGTATTTTTGGTTGTTCTTTTTCAGTTTGGGCATCGACGTGATGTGACTATACGCACGTATATATTGACCTTATATGGTAAATATATATGTATTTAAATATAAGTAGTTTTATACATATGTAGATATACACTCTGTTGCAGTTAGCCAAAAATAGTTTTTCAATGAGCTTTATTAGCACATGTATCTTCTTTGGGCCATGTGGAATGATTTTTTCTTCTCCTATAGCATACATACTTAAATAGTTGTTATTACATATATGTAATATGCTTTTGGATTGAACCTTGTTTCATGTATCAACTTTAACTTTGATAAAAATAATATGCACGTATAGTATACGTTTTTGCTTTGATAAATACATATAAATGGCTACATTGTTATTTACTCACTATACTACATCTACAACTACGGCTACTGTGTATCTTTTACTAATCGCAAGTAATTACTACAAACCTGTTGGGGAAGATTTTTACTAGAGAGGGAAAAAATATCTCAAAATTACTTTCCATTAATAGGACAAGTACCGGAAGGTATACTAGAAACTAGAAAATACAAACTTTACATATACTTAATCAAATAAAAATTGTTGAATTTGGAATGGAGGAGGTATTGCACTCGAAGATTGAAGATCTAGTAATAATTGTCTCTTTTAACACAATTACATGGCTTTTCCTTAAATTATCCATGTTTCAATTGGTTTATACGTGGAACAATTCTGACAAGCTTTATCTAATTCTTGCGAGCTTTCGGTATAGCAAACAAGTCTTTTCCTTACTTTTCGTTTTCTACATTTTCTTATATGGGCTACCTAAAACATTGTTTTATACTTCATTTTCCTTTTGGTGTTTTGGCGTTGACCTTTTCATCAGGCAATAATAATATGTCGGTGGTACTATCTGTATTTATTAATAATACAAAAATTTTAATGTCGTGCACATTATTTTTTTTATTGTATGTACTAAAAAATGTGTGCTCTTTAAAAAAAATAGTATGACATCGACTGATATAAAATATATTCTCTCCACATATAAATTGTCGCCTTATTATGATCTGTGCGTGAGGGTGAATAAATTTAAGTAAGAGCAGGAGCGTATGTATACAATAATATGCAGGATATTACACGGCCATTAATGAATATCAACGTGTGCGTTTATTATTATTATTGTTATTATTCTTAATTTAATATTTATGTGTATCTATGGAGTGCTGTTGGAATTTATTGTGTTAATGCCTTCACGTTATTAATGAAATGTTGACAATAATATTTAGTATTACCTACTATACTAGATATTATTGTATAATACTCATATGTATTATCATCTATTATATTTTATTTTGTGTATATGTCATTTTTGTGAAAGATTGGCTTTGAAAAGCCTTCACCAGTCTTCTCATCATAGCTGTATAGTAGCATATTATACTTATATATAGGATGTAAAGTAGTGAGATATAATTTTAAAGGAATATCATATAGGCATATCCATGTATGGATGAAATAGATAAATTGGAAATATAAACAAAAAATATCTAAAAATAGAAATTGGTTCTACAGGTCTGTCTTCCTCATATATGTATATGTAAATGTATAATCGCATTTATATTAGTATTGTGATTTGTGATAGGTGGAGGAATATAGATCTATATGTTTAACTATGTATGTATATCTATAGTCTGCCATGCTTATTATTACTTGTGGGCTGCTTATGCTTATTATTATTATTATTATTATTGGAGGAGCAGCAGCAGTTGACAATAATTATCTGTGTCGTGAAGTCCTGATGGACCCTAATGATGTAGGCTACATACTAAAACAGGATGTATACAGAGGAAGACAAAATGATGTCGCACTCCGTGTACACTCAACACTCCGTGGTCTCATATCGATCAGTTTGTTGAGCTTGACTTTTATGAACATTTACCAGTTATTACAACTTACAAAACATTGCATAAGTATATCATGTACTGTGGTGACTGGTGTGGTGGCGTTCGTGATTCGTGATATCATGAGCGTGATGTTGGTGCCGAAGACAGAGTCACAAAATGGGAATAAGTACACAATGGAAAATAAATACAAATAAAATTGAAAATGTATGTACATGGTCAAATAAATTCAAGCAAATGTAATATACGAGAAAATCAATTCAAAATGAAGACAAATAAAAATAGAAAATAGATTTTAAATAAATATAATGTAAGTACAAAATTTAATACAAAATTAATACAAAATTTAATACAAAATAAATACAAAATTAAATACAAAATTAAATACAAAATAAACACAAAATAAATACAAAGTTTAATACAAAATTAATACAAAATAAATACAAAATTAAATACAAAATAAATACAAAGGCGGTTATTAAATTTAATATTGAAAAGTTGAAGTCTAAATTGAATTGGTTCAAGGGCTCGAGGCCGAATCCTGTAGATTGACGCGGTAGATTCAAACTACTAGCAATGAAGGATTCTTTTGCAGTTGCTCAATACTTTTAGTGAAGTTGAAGTAGCGTTGATACCTAAATTAAATGTAAGTTCATCGTTGTTGGATTGGATTTTACTTTCAGTCTCATATCGATTATAACTTGAAATTCAAAATTATAAAAACTGAAAATAATTTATTGTGATATTCATATTAATTGCTGAGCTCTTGACTGGTCCGACATAATAAATAAGGAAAGTTGATTGTTGTTGGTTGTGAGTATATATAAGTAAGTAAAAATATCTTAAGGTGGGAGAAGTGATGGAGTTGTGGAAAAACTTTTATATTCATTCACCTACCTAAATTATTTGTAATAAAAACTTTAGTTAACTAAACTAGTTAATATTATCAGGAATACATAGTTATTAAATTAATAATTCTTTTCATGATATTTGATTTTAATTAATGTTATTATTATGTTTTGATATTTTCAGATCTGTGATCTCATCCCCAGTTTTGGACCCTTGCAAGTATGAATGAACTAGATAGTCTCAGACAGGAAGCAGAAACACTCAAAAATGCTATCCGGGTAAGTTTCTTCAGTGTTAAATTTAAATTATGATCTGCTCTCTGTAATAAAAAATAAAAATATTTTAATATATAATTGTATGTAATGTTAAAATATTCTGTTGGAGTTCATGGACATGGATCTTCTTGTTGTTCGTTATATTGTTCGTGTGCCTGCCTTTATTTCTTTTACAAAATATTTAATGTAGAAATACAAATGGAGTTGCTGGTTTCAAGTCTTGTCGTTTCATTTGATTTTGATCCGTATTAGATAACCTTTGTGGTTTTTTTCCAGTTTTTTGTGTACCTTTTAGAATCTGTTTGATATTCTTGTGTGATATTTACTTTTTTCTTTTTTTGTTATTAGTCCAATCGTTTGTTGTAGAAAAAGGGGTTATGTATTACGTTTGTTGAGGCTTGGGAGTACGTGTAGATTGTAATTTAAATGCCCTTCTATTCAATTTACTGTGTGGAATTTTTGGAATTAACATAAATACATATATTTAGTGTTTTTTACATGTCATGAAGTCAAAAGTTTTAGAATGTGTACTACAATCCAAGCTGTAAAAATAAAAATAAACACTGAAATATTATAAATCACGTGAAAGCGAAAAATACATCTCAACGTAATAAAATCTCAACTACTACGCCTAATTAAAAATAGAAATATTATAAGTATGATAATAAATTTCTATCGTAACCAAAAACTTTGAGGACACTAATAAAAATCTATTTGAAGCACTGATTGCCAGAAAATTTGTGACTTTGTTGCACGTCACACAGTATACGTTTTGATTTGATGACAAATCACACAAACACACAAATGATTGATCTTCCATAACATAACGTTGAGAACAATTACAACAATAACAAACCCAAATTATTTCAAGCGCTGTAGACAAAATATTTTTTTTTTAATTTTGGCACTTTGTGCAATATACATTATGATGACAATCACATTTGTCGGTCCCTAACGACTAAACTTTGGGAACACTAACAACCAAATTATTTGAAAAGTGCTATAGTTAGGTGTTCAACATTAGCCAATGTACATATTTGTTGTTATATTGTATATGTGTATATTTTATCAAATTTAATTATACCTATTCATTGTTGTTACATTTTTCTATAATTTTTTTTATTTTGTAGATCGTTGTCGCAGTTGTCACTTAATAATTTCCTTTATCTTTTGGAATGATCGTGATTACTTATTGTTAGATGATGTGTACATTTTAGATGCTAATATTTATGATTTGTATAATTTGTCGTTAAAGAGGCAAATATAACTATCACCACAGTTGCTAACAGCAATAAGAATGACTACGGTGCTTCAAGATATTCTACAAATGTTCGAAAGCCAAACTGATCGTTTAAAAGTATGGCCGATGTGTTTACATTTTCATGAGTATAGCACATTTATACGGCAAGCAGAATCCCGCTGCTGCTTTGGAAAACTATTGCTAAGTCATGCGTGTGGTAGAAAGGGAAAATATTCCAGCATGTATGTCTTTGTATTGGTAAATAAACGAGATAGTAATTTTTCCATTCCAAACTTGAAAAATAATATATTCTGAAGCTGTAGTCATTCTTTTGCATGTTAGAAACTTCGGAGATAGTTATATTTGTCTACGGAACGACGAACATATGTTATGAGAATGATATTATTGTAACAATTCTTAGTTTGTAAGTATTACAAGAAAATGAAGAATGTCATATAATTGAAATTGGTGTATTGATTTGATGTTGCAGGATGCTCGTAAAGCAGCGTGCGACACGACGCTGGTCCAAGCGACGGCATCAATGGAGCCGATCGGTCGAATTCAAATGCGAACTAGGAGAACATTGCGGGGTCACCTGGCCAAGATCTACGCAATGCATTGGGGAGCGGACTCTCGTAATCTAGTGTCAGCGTCACAGGATGGGAAACTAATAGTATGGGATTCGTACACGACGAACAAAGTGCACGCCATCCCTCTACGTTCCAGTTGGGTCATGACTTGTGCCTACGCACCTTCCGGCAGCTACGTCGCATGTGGTGGACTCGACAATATCTGCTCCATATACAGGTACAGTTGAGAGGTTGTCCATTACTTTGGGTTGAGAGAAGTTTGATGTTGTGCCTCCGCCCTCATTATGAGATATGAGACAGGATGAGTCCGTCTAAAAAATAAGGGTTCTTGGTGGACTTTTCAGTTTGAAGACACGGGAAGGGAATGTACGAGTGAGCCGTGAGCTGCCCGGTCATACAGGATATCTCAGTTGTTGCCGATTCCTTGATGATAATCAAATTGTGACCAGTTCCGGAGACATGACCTGTGCTCTTTGGGACATTGAGACCGGACAGCAGTGCACCTCCTTCACCGGCCATACCGGCGATGTCATGTCACTCTCCTTATCCCCTGACATGCGTACATTCGTCTCTGGAGCGTGTGATGCTTCCGCAAAGGTCCGATTTCATTTTTACATTTATATACTTTTACTCAATTCCTTATTATTATTATGTATTATTTATTTATTAATTATTATAGTTTATATATTTTTAACTCAGTTTGTATAGGAGCCGCAATTGTTGATTATATCTTGACGTTTAAAAAACAAAATTTGAAATGCTTGAGAAAGTAATTTTCTCATGTTTCTCACACTTAAAATCAAATTACATTTATTGATACCGCGGTCAATAGCTACAATTAAGTAGTATCAAGACTATAATAAGTCTAACAAGTTGGGTAAATCTTGTTGGGAAGCAACAAGTTTACCATTAATATTGTATATACCTACATCTATATATTCTATGAGTATTTAATCTATGTTGTTTTGTTGTTTGCCTTGTTTACAGTTGTGGGACGTAAGAGATGGACTTTGCCATCAAACATTTTCAGGACATGAGTCTGACATCAATGCCATAGGCGTAAGTCAAATATAGTTATTGTTGTTACTACTGCATACTTTAGAAATACGAAACTATAATAATTGAAAGACTGCTATGTATGTAGTGTAAGACGGAATGATTTCCTATATGTGAATAAAAGAGTGGATGAGGGGATTGTTGAGGTGACAAAAGTAGAAGATAGGAAATTTACACAATGCTGTACGACATTGACGTTTGGGAGATTGAGGTTCAACTTGTTAGTAGAGAAACTTAGAGAGAGTTAAATAAAAGAGCTGAACATTGCTTCACAAACAAAAGTTAGGACTAGAGCATAGATCCGTAGCAAATTTTGTACCCACGCCCGCCAGCTTGAAGCCCGTCTAATTTGACCCGTAACCGACTCGCCCGGGTTTAAGCACGAACAAAAAACCCGACCCGGCCCGCACCCGTTTGGAAATACTCGTAACCCCCCGTGAATAATTTTAATATTAAACAATATTATCAGACCTTTAATAACTCTGTCAGCCTATCTTGTTAGCGTTTAGGTTCAGAGAGAAGTCCTACCCTCAATCATTCAACAAAAATTGTTTTTAGAAAATAATCATTTTCATCATTCATAAATATAGCCTTGAAGGGAAGACAACTTAGGAAAGTAATTATATATAAAAATTTGAAATGCTAATCAATGACTAATGGTTTATGGTGGAAATGATTTCAGTTTTTCCCGAATGGACAAGCGTTTGCGACGGGGTCAGACGACGCTACCTGCCGTCTGTTCGATATCCGAGCGGACCAAGAATTGGCCATGTACTCGCACGATAACATCATCTGCGGCATCACCTCGGTGGCCTTTTCCAAGTCCGGCCGCCTCCTACTCGCCGGCTATGACGATTTCAATTGTAATGTTTGGGACTCGATGAAAACGGAACGAGCAGGTCCTTACATAATCCTTAAATATATTTATTTATTCAAACTTGGAATTCATGAAAATTGAACAAATTATTAATAATAATTAAGTTAAATAATAATCCAATGAATTTTATTCTTTAATATAAATGTTTTGTTTTTGAATTAATTTACAGGTGTCCTGGCTGGTCATGATAATCGAGTGAGTTGTTTGGGAGTTACAGAAGATGGTATGGCGGTTGCAACGGGATCCTGGGATAGTTTCTTGAAGATTTGGAACTAACCTAAAAACCAAATCTAACACAACTCAATATAAATATATAATATACTATATATTATATTAAATACATTAATATATGTATATATATATTAAATATATATATATATGTATATCTACATTAAAAATTAAAATGTAATTGTATGTGTATATTTCCTGATATGATGAAGAATATAGAGAAAAAGAAAAGATGAGGAAGAAAAATAGAAGAAGAAGATGCAGATATGAAGAAACGGAAAACAAAAAAGCGTGTGAATCCCAAACAAGAAAAATTACTATACTATATACTACTATAAAATACTATTATTATTATTATTATTACTATTATATACTACTACCACTATCTACTATAATTATATATATATATATAAACTTTAAAAACTTCTTTTAAAAACTAAAAACTCTTATATAATGCTATATATATACTTATATATACAATGCTACACACACACACACAACATATAAGTATGCTACGACACTACTGCATGTATATGTATGTATATATATGCGTGTATATATATTATATACATGTGCGTAAATTTAATTTTAATTATATAATAATAATGAGATAGGGATTAATAATAATAATTAATTATTTGTGTACTACATCGTCAAATTGCAAAGCAAAACATTCATATTATTGTACATGTATTATTATTATTATTACAATACAAATATATAATAAATTAATTATTAATTTCATTTATTATTATTATTGTTAGTAAAGATCTACAATACAACTTGTTCTCTGTCAGTCCTCCTCCCTTTTTCAAAAGAAATAGCCTCCCGACCACCACGCTCCGATCTTCTTGTACTATATAAGTATATAAATAATAATAATAGATTTATACGTATATGCAGTTCTTGCGTTCCTCCGGCTGTCTGCCTGTCTCTGTCTTCTCAACACAATCTTCTTAAATTGAAACGTACCAAGATGCTGTTGTAATGATGTATGTACGGATTTTAAAATGGTGAAGACATATTAATTTCAATAATTAATTCAATTAATTGCTCTTAGGTATTTCCTTTTGTCTCCATAGGGATTTACCAATTTCAAATGCTCTGCTAAATTCTAATTCATTGTCGTTTTTCCGTGGTTTTTTCAGTAGCGGTATAGGAATTTTTAACCTAATTATTCTGGAATTGTTCTATGTATCGAATGTGACATTTGTTTAAACATATGTAATTCTTTTATGAATTTTCAAAATAAATTATTTTAGAAAGCTTCAAAAGTATTTTATGAATTTGAGTAATTAAGTTTCAGATGTAGAATGAAAATAGTTTTTGAATTTTCATTAATTAATATTGAACTTTCAAAATTGAATATTCTTCAAATTATTATCGAGTAATTGATAATGCAATTTAATGAAAACTCCCAAAGTTTAGTCTGATATTTAAATTCCGTAGTATATATAATTCTCTAAAATGTGTTCGCAATGCATTTGCTTATTGTTTATTTCCTTACAAATAAACTAGGAATTTAATTTGTTCTTAATAAGAATGCAAATATATGGTGGATGCATTTGAAGCCAAAAATCTACTAAACTATGTAATTAAATGTATTGTGTGTAATATATAGTAGTAACTGTTCACACATAAACACAAGGGACATAAAAAACATGCATATATAAATAAACTATTATTATAAAACCAACACACAAGCAGCAGGAAGAGGACTACGATTATGAAAGATATACATAAATGGTAAATTATTGTGCATTGAGGATAACCCAACCTACCTATTGATAATATATATGTATAAATGCTATTAAAACGTAAATGGGAGATATAAGAAAACCAAGAGAGCAAGTAAAAAAGCAAACTTTAAAACTGCCACGTTATCAGTTAATTAAATTGTCGTTTCTATTTAAAAAAATATACTTATAGGAAGAACAACAAAGAGAAAAAGAACAACTAAATAAAATGTTAAATCACAAAATAATAACTAAATGGGAAGAATGCATATATTGTGTATATAAAATTATAGGGAAATAACTAAAATTATATACAACAACAACAATAGTGAACATACATTTAATAGGATTTTCAAAAATATTACTACGATACTAAAAGCTGCGAAGCTGCGATGAGAGTATGTAAGACACGACATAATATATGTGGACATGCGTATTAAATTACTAAATACTGCGAATGTTTTAGAGAAACTGAACATACAAAATGGAGCAAGAACTTAATAAAAGAACAACAAGAGCGAAAGACGAATAATAAGATCATTTAATCTAATTATTAGAAATTAACAATAGAGAACAGCATGAACAACAAGAACAACAAAATTTACAATTTAAAGAAGATCAAAATTTTAAAATTGGGAAATATTACAACATTAAATTATTTATAAATTAATAATAATAATATTATTATTAGTCGACTACAATGAAAAAAGCTTGAGCGATGATGAGACAAAACTGAAAAATCATTAATTAATACATGAAATAATCTAATTAAATTAAATTATTTGATATCGTATAATAATAAAACTAATAATAATCAATTATAGACAGCGAGCGCGCCAGAGTTGTGTTATACACTTCTACTAAAAATTAAATGTAATTATCATTAATAATTAAAAAAGAATATTATTAATTTAACATTAACTTTACTATTCCTCTGTAGACTTAAGGTGTCATATTGTAATAAATAATATTATTATTATGTGTAGGACAACAAAAGTGTTAATATGGGCGACGATGATGAAATCGGAAAGAAAGCGAGCGCGAAAGGTTAACTATTAAATTTAATTAAAATTTAAAAATTACCATAAATGCATTTTTAATGCATCGTCAGCTGCTGTACATATTCGACTATTAATTATTAACTACATTAATAATAATAACAATTGCTTTAGGGAATTATATACTAAATTTCATCATTAATATTGCTACATATATATCATGTACTGTTATTATATATACGATGCTATATATACACATACAATATATTATTTATATAATACTTAAGACAAAAACTTGTAATTGTACATGTTTCTTATATTATTCATGATAAAAACGATGATGATAGATATGTAAAAGGTATTTGAGGTTTTGTGACACACGACGCTGTACTGTTTGAGATAATATTATAAATGTGTGTAGGGTTTTCATTAACTAATTAATTAAAAATTATTATTATAAAATTGAATATATAGGGACTTCAATGTATAAATAATATGTGACTGCTTCTATTTAATGTATATATAAATAGGAATATAATCATTATTATATTTAAAAAAAACAGTAAATTCTAGGAATTCATATTCGTGGTGATTATGAATGCAAGTTTCTTGCGTGTGGTCGAGCGCATTGGATGTTTGTCATGATTTTGAGTGTGCGTGCGTCTGTGGATGTTTGTCTTTTGAGTGCGCGTACGTCTCTATGGATGTCTGTCTTTTGAGTGCGCGTGCGTCGTCTGTGAATGTTTGTTTAAAAAGGTGGAATCACGCTGTATAAAATAATACAATAATAATAATAAATTACATTTAATTTTAAGATAGCTACAATACAAATAAACACGTACGGACATATAAGATGCACACTTAATTTTCAATTAATGAATTAATTAAATTAGTATTATTTTTTTGTTTAAATAATCTCAATATTAATGTATATGCTTTTCCATGCTTTCATTATTATCGTAATGATTATCATTTGAATATTTCCACTTTTACTATCTGTTCCACTAATTTTGAAGATTTGGTATATCATGATTTGTATATGGTTAATAGGAATTTAAAAGTTGGAAATAATTTAATGACAATTAATTGCTAAATATTGTAAAGCAAACTGAACACAGCAGGCCGTTTAGCATGAATATCTCCTATACAGTAGAATTTTTGAAATTACACTAAAAGCACAAAGGAAATGCGTAACAAATTAATTATATTATAGTACAAAAAATTGCTAAATACATTTGGTACTCTGAATCTTATTATAAGTTGATTTCTAAAAAAAACTTCAAAACATTTTTGCTGTATGTAAATGAAAAATATTTGTATTATTATTATCCATTGACATCTTCCCCCTGCTTTTGAATTAATAGAATGATTAAACGTTAAATATTGCTGAATTACTGTATATTTAATGTGTACAGTATTTGCTGGATATTATATATATATAATCTTTCTCTATATTTAATATATACAGTTGAAATTCCAGATGATGCTATAATAACGTGAGTTTTTTCATTCTCTACTTATATAATTTCCATTCGTTACACTAATAATAATAATAAATAATTCAGTAATTAATTAATTAAGATATTAATTGATAATGTTAAAACAGTATTTTTAACACTCGGTTCTCGATACATTCTGCGGATTTAATTACATTTTGAATACTTTATTGTGTCGTCGATATATTTACGTGTCGTTCCATTTGCTCGCTCGTGACAATGTTAAACAAACTGTTGATTTAATCTATATACGGAACATATTCGCTTAAAAATGCAGGAAATAAATCAGGTGCAGTCAAGGAATTTCGGTAAAAATTGACAGTGCTGAAGGCGGATTTAGTGGCGTGTATGTTAAATTAAAAATTTAAATAATAAATTAAAAGTTTATTCATTAAATTGAAAACTTAATATTAAAATTTTTGTAAATTAAATTTAAAACAAAGGAGATATTTCCTTTGTAATTGCACAAATATCTACAGATTTAATATTTGATTAATTTTTTGTTGTTGGAATGAATACACGTTGAACCTTGCAATTTCTATTTATATAGGGAAACGCGTGTTCAAGCCCAAGTTCTTTCTTTCTGTAAATTAAAAAAAAATTATTTAAAAAATTCCGTTTATTCATACGTAACGTGACGTCGGTTTTTTGTGATTTACGATGCTAAAAAATTGTTGGGTTGTCCGTAAAAATTGTCAATATATTTATTATTAATTGTGTATATAAGCATATACAGTATATAAACGTATATAATTATATGCATTATATATATGTTGTTCGTTGTGGAGTTTCGTTGGTGTTGGAAAGCAGAAAAATTCTATATGAAATGAAAGCAATCGTCAAACAATAATACTATATTATTATATTCCATTATTTATGTTAAATCTAATGATTGTTTTGGTTCTTTATTTTTCAACTCTTATTATTATTATTATTTTTCTCACTCGCAGTAAATATTGTATGTGTAATAGATATAAAAGTTTTCTTGTTGTTGTTGTTGTTTTGGGAGTGGGAGGCAATGCAATTCTTAGGAAATTAATTTCTATGATCAATGATGGCTTTTAATTCCGTAGGAAACACTAATAATAATGATTTAATTTTAATAATATTATAAATAATAATAATTATTATTTCTTGAATTTAATTAATTATGAAATTTAATTTTTAGTCGTCCAAACTTAATGTTAAAAGTCAAAGGTCATCAATATAATGAGCTTTTTTTTTGTTCTGAGTAATTATATATTTATTTAATTATTATTATTTTCTGATTGTTGTAATAATTATTAGTGTTAGTCGCCGTTTAGGATTTATTTTAAGTATTTCAAGTATAATATTATTATCAATTCTGAACAAATAATAACTTCAACAGTTAAAACAAATTTACTTGTGTAATCTGTTTTTGTTGATTTTGTCTCGGTATTTTCAGTGGCTGCAAATATTGTGCATGTATTATTTCTTTAAAAAGAAAGAGTAAGCTTATTGTTATTAATTATTATTATTATATGACGATCTTGATTAATGTTACGTTTAATCTTTGTGCTATAAAAAATTTAATAATTATTGTCGTATTTAAGCACACGCACCTTGATGATTTACGTAATAATAATAATTTACTATTATTATTATTACTATGATTTTCATATTTTTTTCAACACGATCATTTTTAAGTTATACACTATTATTATTAATGATAATAATTTACTTGCATTATTTCTTATATAATTATCGTTACACTTGTACCTCTATATATTTAATTTCGTGTATTTTTTGCCTTTACTATATATATAAGTTGTAGAGCATTAACAAACAACTATTATTATAAATTATATAGGCATTTAATTACATATATATAATTATAACGTCTTTTATGGGACGTTTTTGTGGCCATGCGGGAAAAAATATATAACAGTGAAACTATTTTTTAATTCATTCGTATTCCTTCACTTGAATGCAATTTTCTAAAAGATTGATCTTGCAAGATTGATTCTTGATTCGTGTATGTCAAATGAAAACAAACGGAAATTCATTTTAAATATAATATTAGTTAAATTACGATGTGTAAATGAATTTGTCTTCGTTTTCGCTTTTATTAATCCTTATTGATCTTGAATTTTAATTCGATGAATTTTAGTGGAAAAATACATTCATTTTAATTCAATCTAGTGCAAATTTCAATGGTGATTTGTGGATTTACGATTTTCAATGACACTTTGTGGATTAACGATTTTCAATAATAATTTCTGAATTTTAAAAGTTTAATTTTTTTTTAGTTTTATTGAATGTTAAATTCATTCTGTACGAATTTCAAGGAATGGGAACAGCTGAATTTGAATTCGGTCGGCGGGAAATTTAATTCCAAGCACGACAAGACAAGACTAATTTAAAAATCTCTTTGAATTTGAATTTCTAAATGAAAAAGACTTGAATTTGGCACATACGAAATTCTAGAATTTCTCCATGAATTTCTGTTTATTGTTAGTGTTGCATGTATTCCGGCAATATTATTATCTTCCTAATAATGTGCTGAAAACGAAATGATTAGTTCATTGTACGACGTGGTTTTTTCGTTTTATCTACAATTTCTACAAGGATTTATTACAATTACTGACGTACACGCTGTTAACGCTATGTAATTTTAAAAAAATGAAAAATCGAGTCAATCGAATCCTCGTTCGTTGTCAAAAAAGGTATCCTGATACCTTCTCTTTTTAATGTCGTATTTAATACACTATACGTATTACGTGTTTTGCTGTGAATAGTGTGAATCCTAAATAGAAATTTATGGTAATTTGTATAACTTGTAATAATAATAATATTTTATGATTATTTAAACAAATATTTTTGTGCATCCGCGCATCCCCCGAACAGATGTATATAAAGTATGTATAAATACATATATTATACATATGTAATTAAACGTATTCAAATACACTTGCAGTATAAATAGTGGAATATGCTTTTATACGTATATAAAAAGCTCTATACCCATTTAAAAGCGACAAAAACTTTTGCTTATTATTATTATTATTATTGATTATTATTGTTGTTGAACATATGTCGTATGTCTCTTTAAAATATATTCTGATGAGTCTTGACGCATGTATGAGCATCTATGCTATATAATTATGTAATTAAATTATATCTATATAGTTATTATGTACATGAGTATGATTATCTTTAAATATAAGTAATTATACATGAATATTGCGTTATATAAACAAAAAGTTTCCTGTACTGTCGATAAAAACAATTTGACTTCTGGAATTTACCTCCTTGTGTATAGTCGTTTTATTTAATTTTCATTTAAATAGTCTCACACATATTTTATTTTAATGCTTCAGTATATAGACAATTTAATACTTCATCCCACACTCCTAAATATTTATTTGTGCGACCATAAATATTAGCAGATTATTTTTTTACAAGCAATTTCTATATGTTAGATTTCAATTATTAAATAATACAAATTGCTTTTTTTGTATATAGATGTTCTTAAAAATTTTAGATTTAGATTGCTGCACCCGGCATGAACATATATTTAATATTAGTTAGTTTTCACAATTTCTCGTGCATTTTAATTATTACTATTATTATTGCACTTTGCTTGTGCCAAGCAGTAGTAGTGATTTTACAACAAAAGCCAATTTATTCCTGATTTGTCCTTATTTTCTCATTTTGTTCTGCATTTCAAGGCAAAACAGTTAAATGACACTGTGTTGGAGAACATCTTAATTTTAGAAGACAATTTCTGTATGAAGAACATTGCGTGCTAAATGTTTTTTTAGTTTACAATTTGATAGAGTTGTCTCTACGTTTATTGTTTCTTCATTTATTTACCCCCATGTGGAGCGTGGGCTTAAGCGCAGTTAGAGGGGTCAACGTTTACTGTTTCATCGTTGATTTTACTCCGTGCGGCGCATGGGCTGAAGCCTAGTTAGATCTATCAATGTTTATGGTTTCAACGTTTCAATGTGTTTACAAATTCCTCTAAAAACTTTTGTAAAATCATTGATTTTTGAATTTTTCCGATGTTTTGGAGTTTTGACGCACCTGATTTAATGCAAAAAAAACAACAAATATGTTCCAATATAAAAAAAATAACTAGGTATTCTACAGCTAAATACGCACATATGTTTACTTTTATATTATTATTGGGAAATACTTGATTATTACTAAGGTTTGAAATTGAAGCGTACAATGTGAACGTGACTTTTGAGGGCAAAATTATTAAAGTAATTAACCGCAGTGAAATCGTTAAAAATGCAAGGGCTTTTGAAAAATATAAAAATGCATTCCAAGATAGAAATCCAACGTTTTCACCGCGGTTGATTTATAGTCAACACTGCCACAAAAACTATAAAAAAGAACTACACTACCTAACGCATTTTGATTGATTTAATTACAAAACATTTAAAAGTGTAAAATTAAATATAAAATCAATAATTAGTAAATTTTAAATTTTTATCTTAAAAGTACTAAAACCTAAAAAATGGTGATTTAATACTTTTAAGTTAAAAAGGATTTGACATACATATAATTAATAAAACTGACCAGGAAATAGGAACCAATGAACCACCCCATAAGAGTAAACACAGGATGGACACACACACATGCATACACATAAATATTATAATAATTAATAAACCTATATGACCTTATCCTAAATTAAATTCTAATTAATATTTCCTAATTATGCTATGTACAATGTCAAGCATGTTTAATTACGAATGTGTTCCTCTTTCAGTTTGAAAAAGTCAAATGTCGAATTAATTTAATTTATTATTTTAAATTCCGCTTTGTATACAAGTTAACTCAAAATAATTGTGAAATATACTTGTTATTAAATACATGACTACATCTGGCGATTATAATCAAAAGTATGACTGGATAATAAGGAATGGTTGGCTACAATGAAGCTTTTATTATAATATCATATTATGCAAATTTTTAATATTAGAATGCTAAAAATTACAAGAATCTATAGCTATATATATTAATGAATGAATGAGGGAATTAAATTAAAACATAAATGATTCCACAATATTGGCAAATTGAAGGTGAATTTATATACTGGGCTGTGTATAGAGCTGTATTAAATAAATCAGTCGGGAAATAAAATGTAATCTATAGAGCGTTGAGTTTTGTGTGTAGGAAGAGAGGGATTAGAAATATTTAGTGATTGTAATATTTAAATTAATAAAGATTATTATTATATACACAAGTCCCTATGTATGTATATGTACGTAGTAGTATATAGGAATACAAACACAATTATTCTAAATAAATCTACGTAATAGATACATATATGTATATGTAAATACATATAAGGGATAACAACAAAATAGAAAAAAGCATAATATTTATTATGGATCTTGCAAATATGATGTCAGAACAACCACAAATACTTTTTTATATGATAAAAAGTGCAAGGGCTCAGGAACTTGTTCTGACCTCATGTCAAAAAAGATTTTGTACGCCCCCGATTTTTAATTTTTTTAACAAAAAACTCTATAAAACCTATATACATTATCTATATATATATATATTACTATTATCATATATACATATACTCTAGCTCTAAGCTCTACACATTTAACCTTCATGTTATTAATGGAGGCTATACGCTATATACATATATACAATATCTAATAATATTAAATGTAATTTTATTATAATTTAATTAGGGTACCCCGCGCAAATACTTTTACTATATATAAACATACTTCTTATTATGTAAAATACTACAATTTATCAAATCTCCTCGTCAAAATTCCGGAATTCCTATAAGGCGTTGTCGGTGTTCCATCGTGTGATGTCGTTCGTAAACATAATTAACTATGTAAAACCTGTGTACTAGTATATGTTTAATACTATACAAGCGCAATGCAATGGATGCTAACGTGTGTGCTAATTAATTACTGAAGAGATGAGATAGATCTCATTTGAATGAATCCGAGTTCTGTTTAATGGCGTGGATTTTTTCAAATTTTGATTGAGCGGGAATGAACGAGCGTAACTTGAATTTATTAAAATGCGAAATTTATGTTCCTTTGTTGGTTTTAAGTTCAGTAGTGACTACTTATAACCTAAAATTCGAAAATATTTAGGATGGAAATCTAATTTTCTAGCAGCAGAAACGATTTTGCAAACTTCAATTTCAATTCAATGGGAAGGAAAGGAATAAATGAAATTCAATTTAAACAGGAATGGTGGGAATAAATGAAATCAGGAATACGTGGAATTTAATTCAGTGGGAATAAAACCTGGACGTTTAATTTTCCGGGTATAAACCCCCGACATTTTATTGTGGCGGGAATAAATCACTGGCATTTTATTTTTAAATCGAGTTAAAAACTGATTTTTCTTAATTGCGCGGGAATGAGTATGGAAAATTCAAATTATGCAAAGAATTTAGTAGTGTGAATATGAATGGGAACGAATTGGAATTAATCGAGAAGGAAGCGAAACGGATGAATGAAATTTAATTTCATGAGTGCGCAAATAGATAATTACGTACATAGCAAGTTATTCTAATTATGAGAGGCGCCGACATGTCCAATAGTCTGTAATAAAGAGAAGAATAGAAATTAATTTGTGTATTAGGGATAGGAGGGAGTACGAAATACTTAAATACATCAAATTTTTAGAATATTATTAATGGAAATGTGAGTGTGATTTGAAGAACCAATTCTTGTTAAATAATGTTAACCTTGCATTGACGAATTCTATAGTCTTACATATATGTATATAGATATATGGGAAATACTAATGGGGCGTCTAACCGGCGGATTTCACACCGAAAATTAAATTTTTAAGTCAATGCTTACATACCTCGATATTACGAAATACGATGAAGCTAAATACTTTTTATTACATCCTATACTAATTATTGTTGAGTCGCTGGAAATATCCAATTGTGTCAAATATAAACTGCAATGTTTGCGTAATCTGCCTATTATACAAATTTTAGTGTTCTTCTTAATCCTTAGACCCATTTTGTTCAAATTTTAGTTTTAAAATTTTAAATATTCCTTTATGCTTTCCTTTAAAAATATGTATATATGCACAAATATAAAACAAACAAAAGTTTATCTCTAAAACATTTCTATTTCTTGACAAATGCTGTTGAATATTATTTTCCTTAGATGTGCGCTTTATTTGCTACAATTCGTTCAATCTTTTAGTAAAAGACAGTGATATATTATCTGTATGAAAAGGTAGGAAAGCGTTGCAATCCAAAAATAATTATTGCTGCCAAACGATTTCCAAAAAGAACAATTTTGCTGCTATACTATTAATATTTTAAAAAATACCAGAGACGTGGGCGCGAATAAAAGGAACAAGTTCACATAATAATTATTATTATACAGCTATTAGTAATATATGTAATTACATAATATGTACACTATATTATGTACATAGATACTGTACTTAGATAAGTAGACCTTCGGAATAGAGTTTTATCATTGAGGAACCGTTTCCAGATTACACTTACGCTTTTGTATGTAAAAAAAACATTCAATACTTTCAGAAGACGCTAATTGCATGTGTAAGGATGTATGGATTTTTTATTAAATTTTGAGAAAATGAATAATTATAGTCAATGGTGAAAACATGCTTATGAATTTGTCAATTTTTGGAGAAAATGATTTTTGTCATGCGTGCAAGTATGGATATTGTGAATCTGAGATAATGATTTGATTACGAATTTTGAGAAAATTAATTTCGTGAATTTTGAGAAAATTAATTTCGTGAATTTTGAGAAAATTAATTTCGTGAAAATGATTTTCTGAATTTTGGGAAAATATGAACTGAAGAAATGTAAATTGCAAATTTGATAAAATGAATTGAGAAAATTAATTCCGTGAATTTGAGAAAATTAATTTGAATTGGGAAAATTTATTCCGTGAATTTTGAGAAAATTAATTTCGCGAAAATGATTTTGTGAATTTTGAGAAAATGTGAACTAAAGAAATGTAAATTGCATATTTGAGAAAACTAATTGCATGAATTTAAGGGTGACTTTTACCATTTATTTTATCAACTGGGATAAATTTATTCAAATGAAAATTTGAATAACAGTGTTTTTGGATTGATAGAAATTAATTTTGTGATTTATTGTGTCGTAATGACAAAACCTTTGTTGTGAAATAGAAATAATTGGAAAAGATTGAATTATTTTCCGGAGGAATTTAAAACTGTTTTAATAATTGCATGTATTTAAATTAATGTGCCGAAAAAACTTCAAAGTTTGCTTAAACATTTTTTGTCATTTTTTTAAAATTCCTTAACAAAACCGAATAATTCCATGTGAAGATTTGCAGATTACAAGTCAAGTAATACAATATGATATAATAACGAATATTATAGGAATGCAATTAAAGCAAAATGCAACTTGTATATTTAAAATTGTCAGTAAAATAACAAAACCAATTCGTTCAAAACTTTGTGAATTTATAAAATAAAAAATTCTGCTATTCATTAGAATAAATTCCATTTATTATTTCTAATTGACAATTACACGGAAAATTTAATGCGAAAAATGATTAATGATTGAAAGGTAAATTGTGGATAAAAATTTTTAATTTACTAATTAACGATTGGTATTATTACATGGGAAAGAATGCTTGAATTTCAATTGACAATTCAGAAAGAGTGGTTTTACAAATTATAATAAAAAGTTGTGTTTAAGTTGTGAGTGCAGTTTTTGCTATTTGAAAAATTCCTTATTAATTTTAATATAAAAATTAATCTAATTAATTAAAGTATGAAAAATAAATCGTACGAATATGTAAATAATAATTGTGTGAAAAGAAAGGTATCATTTTAATTTAAAATTAAATCTCCCCCCACAACGTGCGAGAATGTGTGTAATAGCGTGTGTATATTTATATTTTAGCTTTTATTAATATAAGGGTAAAAGTGTGCGAGGAATCATAAAATAGATTTGAATATTGGTTTTTTAGCAATTAAACTCATCGTCGGCGTGTCATTATGGCTAAATATTTTGAACGTCCGTGTCAAGGAGGAGGACTTTAAAAAATATTAAATTAATAACAACAATGCTTATATTCTAATTAAACTATACATAATATATACAATATACACACTGTGTAAATTATAATGCAAAAATTTGTCACTGTAAAATACTAAATAAAATCAGCGCGCGGTTCATGTCATCATTTGTTTGATCAAACTATTATTATTGTTACCCAAAAAATTAGAAACACACGATATAATTAATAAAAATTGAATGTGTATTATTGTTGTTCTTAAAATTAAATACACACTACATATTATTAATAATAATAAAAATAAAAATAGGCGGGACATCGTTATGAAGTTTAACTTGTAAGCATTATTAATTAATTAAAATAAAAAGTGTGTATTCATATAGGTGTAAGGGTTATATTTATAAGCCATGGTAATAAGTGAATAAAATAAAAATATAGGTATTCTGCTAAAAATATATCCGTAATGTAAATCTATATTTAAGGATGATTGTAATCAGACAAAATATTATAATGTAATATTTACGTTAAATTAAAATATGATGTGGTAATTTCATGAAATTAATCCAAGGATATGTACAGTGAAAAAAGGGAGCGTTGTTCTTTAAAGGGTAAGTAATTGCTATGAAAATAATGTAATATAATACATAATACATCTGATATATGAATAATTGTAAGTTATACATACTATCTCCATTGTCGAAATAAAGCTTTTTGTCTTTACTAAAAAAATTCATCGTGTTTGTTGTTGCGTTTTTATTGTTTATTTTGTAAAAAAAAACATTAATTTTGTTAATTAATTAAATTCATGAAACCATCTTTTATTTTCACCATGTAAATGTTGAAGAGGTAAATATAAGTATTTCCACAGTTGCTAAAATGTAAAAGAGTGACTACAGCTCCCGAATATTATTTGTTAAGTTTGAAATGCAAAAGTAATTTCTCGTTTATTTACCATTGCAAAGACACATATGTGGCAGAAACTGCTGGAATATTTTCCCTTTCTACAACATGCAAGACTTGGCAGTAGTTTTCCAAAGCAGCAGCGGGATTTTGCTTGCCGTATAAATGCGCTATACTCATGACAATGTA
>JAQGAK010001166.1:0-38758 GCA_034696945.1 Lipothrix lubbocki
TTTCATGATACTGGAGGGAAGTGAAGATGGCATGAAGCGCGCCGCAAAATGAAACTCTACATTACCTGCGTGAAACGCGCAGTAAACACGAAGGAAAGTGAAGTGAACGGGAAGTGTAAATGATACTATACACTTAGCTTAAGTATTATTGGAACCTCTTTCCGGAGCCTACTCATAAGTATTTTGGTTGAGCTGAAACCACAGGCAGTTATTTTATTTTTTGAATAATATATCTACATTAAAAAACTAGATACCTCATATAGTATTGTCTGAATTAAGTGTTGGAATATTTCTACTATTCTTCCGCCTATACTAATTCCTATTTCATTCAATCATAAACGAAAATAATTTAAATTAAAAAATATCATATATGAACACTATATCATAATTGGTCTCCGTTTTGGCAGCACATGCCGGATCATTTTTATATAGTTGCACATTAATTTACAGAGGTAATTACTATATAGTTCGTTCGAGTATATGTGAGCATTTAAACTGAAAATTGCAAGTAAATTGAATTCGCAGTTTTTCAAGTTGTAGAATCGTAACTGTAATAATCCTTATAATGTAGTAATTCTAACTTTTAGCATTTTAAGCGTAAGAAAATAAATACTTGGAAATACCATGGGGTTCTGTAATGCACATAACATGGGATATACATTTCATTTATATATGTACATTTGTAAATTTGTACTATACGTGCATAAAGACATTTGAGTTAAGTATATGCACACAACTAGTGTCTTGCTTTAATGTTGTTATAGTTATCTATATAGATACTACAGGAAAATGTTTATGTGATCTCTGGTCAAGTCTGAGAGGAGCAGTCAAAATTCTCTCTCAATTCAAGATGCAGTTTGTTTTTCATTCCCGACAGCTTCTGGATGTTCTTTCTTAAGTATTTTTGAATGAGCGTGAACAAGCAGTGCACAAATATACCTTATACATGAGTCATGTCATGTCATGATGGTGTTTGAAAAAGCAGCAGGGTATTTAACTATAGTTTTATATCTTTTGCTTCGCTTGATTTATGTTTGTTGTATACATGTAAGTACCTATACAGATATATAGAATACACGTAAATGCAGTTTTTGTATATTATATTTTTTGAATGCGCTTTACTACAAGGAAACTTGTTCTTTATTCTTAACGATAGGATGACTCACATCGTCGGCTGACTTGAGTTGACGCATTGTTGTTGGGCATTTTGGTATAGACCTCATCAATGGGTTTCTTAGAAGATGAAACTATCATTCAAGACGGAGATTTCGAGATGTTCGACGTGCTCTTTCTCGGGATTGTTACATTAGAGCTTTTGCTTCATTAATAACAATTCTCTCATCCTGCTGCAAGCATTACAGCAAATTTTATATTCCTTTCGATCTTCACCTTAATCAGTCACCCTTTTCATCTGGAAACAAATCCTGTCATGCTTTTCATCTTGAATTAATTTTGTCACCTTGTTATAACAACAAAAATTTTATTTAAACTGTTCAAAATTAAAACTCACTTTCATATAGATACCACTTTCAGATATAACTTCACTATCAGTATCACATAATCTACAACCAGTTAGAGCTTCTACATAAACTCTTGTAGTAATTTTCAACTTGAATACAAATATCTAGAGTCATTTCAAGTTAGATAATAAATTTCTGCAGTTATTATAAGAGTTTGAAAATAAAGATTTGTCGACATTCTGCTGATCTTCAAATAAAACCTGTTTGATTTCGAGAGTACGAAAATAAATCCAGTCCCCTTTTGAGATTGTCAAACGCAATAAAAACACTGCTTCATAATGACATCAGTATGTCTCTGTATAAAGTTTCAAAGCAAACTAAGCATCAATAAAGGTATCCGATAATAATGGTTTAGTGACGTCAGTCGTTTTATTGCCACGGCACGGCAGTACGAAAACTCCTTTCACACTTTTAATATCTCGTGTTTCTGCAGTCGTAATAGTAATAATTATTATGATCAATTAAAATTTGTGTACATTTGATTTTTTGTAGACAGAAAAACCCAGCATTAGTGCTATAAATAAGAATACAGGAATGTTATACATACATTGCATACATTACTTATGCACTTCATCAATACATATTTAGCACACCCATGACATGTTCTGTGTAAGCAAATATTAACTAATGAATTAATTTCCTCCCCATTGCTTTGTCTTCGTGTGTGCTGCATATGCATATGCGATCATGAAAAAACTTGGACAGCTAATCCTGGAATATGTATTTGATTATATAGAATTGTTCAGTTCAAGTTTTTTTTGTACTCTTCAACAAGACAGAATACGATTAACGTCACAGGGATGAAGAGCAATTTGAAAGGTATACATATATCACTTGTTCTGCTTTTGATCTTTTACGTTGTAGTTTCAGATCCTTAAAAAAACGACGATGAGTGACTGTGTGCGAATCCATACAAGAACTGATACAATTAAATTGCAAGAGTCATTTTGATTCTCCGGCATCAATAACACTTAATTCTATTTTTGCTCTCAAGGTGAAAACATGCCATATTTGCTGGAGCAGAAAAAAGATGTACCAGAACTGATGGAGAGAAACCAACTCAGATATTATGTACTCGAATTTTATCCTCATTTAGCCTCATTTTGTCTCTCTGTATTTGGAAAATGCTTTTTCCACCCAAAAGTTATCCAAGTGAAATGCTGGAAGATCTGCCATTTACGTAGGGATGAGTTCCTCATACTCTTTATGGTTATTTTTTGTACTAAAATTCATTGAGTATGTATATGTAGCATGATTAACAATAACAATGAGTATAGTACAATGTAATCAGCACTGCGAAATGATGTTCCAGCTATGCAGAGATTAGTAACAGATAATTTTTGTTTTGTTTTGTATAGGTACCTACCTATGTGTTGTCGTTTTGCTTACGCATAATTGATTTCGTCATTGTCATCGGTAGTCAACAATATCACCTAACAACAAGCTTGATCACATTGAGTGAATTACATATATAGTAGCATCTTTGTTCACGAACACCTGTGGACCTTTGGGAGATTGCCGTATAGGCGTCTTAAATATAGAGTTTGGTTGTCCATAATAAGCGTTTTGAATCAGTCTTGCTCTTCCTTGTGTTTTTTTTGTTAAAGAATATAGTCAATCTACCTGCATCTAAATGCATTCAAATGGACCTAATAATGCTTCAAAATGTATGCAATTAAATGTACCTATATGGATTTTAAGTATGAGCAGCGTTGGATCTCCTACCTGTCATCATAATTGGAGAATCAGGACTGCATCTTATAAATGGAGAGTTAGGACAGGACGGCAGGAGCGGAGCTTGATAAGTTCTGGAAATAAATCTTGAGGTATATATTTAGCCAACAACTTATGAACTTCGCAGTTATTAAAAGTTTGCACTTTAACGTCTTTCATTGAATCTTCTCTTGAGTCGGTACGTTTTACTGACTTTCTGTATTTTAATTTTCCTTGCTTCCAGGGAATCAGTTTATAAATTGAATTTTCTAAATTAAATTAAAGCTTTGTTATTATTTTAATTATTTAAAAAATAATCATCCAAAGTTTAGTAGCTATTTTTGCAATAATTAAAATGTTTTAATATTTTAAAGTTAATATTGCAGGTTTAATAATTATTTTATTTTCAGAATTATATTATTCTGTTTATTTACGGGCAATAGCTAATTTAAATCTTACAATTTAATCCTATATACTTTAGTAATACCGTTTTATTATACAACTGTAAAACGAGTTCATTTCCGACTTAACATATAGAACTACAAAATCTCAGTACAGACAATTTTTTTAATAATATACAATTTAGATGTAGCATAGTAATTTATACATGCGTATACGACCGTTTCTTAGCCGGTCGGGTAATTTCTTCAGTTTTATTATGTTATTTTATTAACAGCGCATTTTGTTTTCAATCTCTTCTATAGGAATTTGGACTTCAAAACAACATTTTTTATACGAAGAGGGAAGAGGATAACTTCATAATGATGAAATCAGTGAGTACCTGCCTGTTACTAAGCGTATTGTTTTGCTTTGCCGTCCTGAGCGTCACTTCCCAGAGGTCCTTTGGTATGTATAATCACTGCTTTTATGTTTGTGTTTGTAAAGTTTTAGACATATCATTATTAGTAGAAATATTTATCATGTCCGTGGACCCCGTCCGTCAGCTTAGTATAATTTATTATTTGAGACGACTTAACGTTGTCGGACTCCTGGGTATATGTGAACTGGGAACATGACATGTTATTAGTGTACTATGTATCTCCGTGTAGTTTCTAAGTGTAAGCCGCGTATTGTCTAAGAATCTGCAAAAGTGCTAAAATACTTTATTATTTACTACCTATAACTAGGTTTAAAGTTTTAGCACCTTGGAAAATAAACCGAATAATAAAAATCTGCTAGTGTCCTGGTCCTATATGGATGCGAAGTCATGTTTCATCAATGTTTTCGAAGAGAATGTCCGCATACCTAATAATATTATTTTTGCAAGTTCCCCGCAATGCGTTCTCAGGTTCACTATACAACATTTTCTCATGTTCCCCACAGTATTTTTTCAATCTAAAATTCAACTAAGTATTCTTTCAGGTCAAAATTCTGTTTTTTTTTCAAGCTACTTTTACTATATGTATATCATGTTACTAACGAATCTGTTATTTCCAAGCAAATGATCCTTGCTATATATAAGTTACGGGCCTATTATGTCACTTTTATATTCAGGCAAAGTCAAATGCTTGACACGTGAAAAAGGTTTTTGAGTCCCGAAAAACACCTGTCACATACATAAGTAGTATAGTTGTACTTTATTAATGCTCTATAGTTGGTCAATGATACTACTAAATACAATTAAAAAGTTCTCTTCGAGCATTTTTATTGTTATTGAGTGCGCTTTTGTAATTGTTGCAGCAGCAATAATTGAATAAATGTGTATGAGCAACTTCCGCTAACCTTCAGAAATTACAATAAAACAGGAGTAAAGAGTTTACTATATATTTACATATATAGTAGTATATTCCTGGTATTTTTTCATGACTCACAGTCTTCAAGCGTGAGTTCCTAATTTAAAACCAAGTTGAGGTAATAAGTACAAAAATAACTTTTATTTCTGTTTAATTATATGCACCAAATTAGCAGCTGTGGGGTAAGCAATGCAGTGAGTATACTATTATTGTTGGGGTTTGTTGTAATAACAATGTAAATTAGCGTGTATAATTATATAACATGGTAGGAATATAAATGAAGCGCGGCGTGACGGTGAAATTTGTATAAATGTCGAGAAACATTTACATGCTTCGTAAGTACATTGTCCTCCCTGTTTTAAATCGTGGTAATTAGTGTTCTGGTGTTATTTTTTTGACAATTTATTTTGTGAAAAGAATTACATTTTGACACTGACCTCGTCGCTCGTAGGTCAGTGGGAGTTACAATGATTGTGCGATTAATCTCGTAATGTTGTAATTAGTTTAGTCAAGGAAGCTATATGAAACTAATGAATTTGGTTTGTTAAGGATTCTTTATTGTTTCAAAATTTTTACTTTTTTACAAATAAAAAGGAAATTTTTATTTGTTTTAAATAATTTTGTTTTGGCCATTGGGTTCATAAAATCAATCGTGAATTTAAAACAAATTAATGCTACTGGAATGGTTAAGATTTTTGTAAAACATAATAATTAAAAACAATAAAATATTAGCGTCCACAAGTTTTTTGATTTTGTACTTTAATTTTTAAATTTTAGGTGGATTCAACAACAGATTTCCGGGATCGATTGGACGCGGGGACGGCGATACGGGATATTCCTGTTCCAGGCCGGGATCTTTCGTTCCAGCTCCAGATGGCTGTAATCGTTGCATTTGTGGCGGAAATGGCAAGCTGACCTCCACTTGCTCAAGAGCATTATGTCCTCCTGGATTTCCCTCCGGCTTTGGACGACGGCGATATTCCCAATACAATTTCCTGTAAATTATCCCATTACCGCCATGTAAATTCCTCCAGTTTAATTTGTTTGCGCTAGCAATTTATTTTTCATTAAATTACTAATTATTGTTCTACAGATAATTCCAGGAAAAGATCTGCTGTTTGGATATAACAACATGTTGAGGCTGTCACAATCACAACTTTTAAAATAAATCCATAAAAACTGTTTCCATCAAAATTGTTTCCAAACTGCTTCGATCAAAATTTGTCCATGTAAATGTGTTGAGTCTTCCTTAAACGGAGTTTGATTCACATGCGATAGTGTGGAGGAAAAATATATGCACATTTTCCCATCACCAGACTGTACAATAGTAAGTATCTATTTTGTTATAGATATAGAGAACCTTGGTTCTTTAATTGCGATAAAAAGAGTAAATTGCTCAGCATGGAGAGAGTCATTTGATATAAACGAAAATTTTGTGGTACTTGCACGCATCAATGACTCAAATATAAAAACGCGTGAACATCATGAAGGAGTGATTTTCACAATAACGTGTCAAGATCTCATGAAGAGTGTTTGTTGCTAAATTGTTGCATAATGGGGGTACAATGTATTTGTCAGTATTTTGTATGGTTCAAAGAACCATTCCGAAACTTTAAAGTTCTCCATGAAATGGTACTTATGTTGAAGGGCTTTTTTGATTTTAGACTTTTTATGCATTATCAACAGCTCCTTCGTGATCGCTCAACACATTTGCCAAACTGCAAAGGTGAATTGTATCCTTCGGGCATCATTTCTCCTCGCTATGTTTTTTTCCTTCTTTGCCGTAATTCATCCGTATCCATGCTCATGTTCTGAATCACCATGCGAAAGACCATTCAATGCTGTTTAAATGCATAATACGTATTTGTAATATATAGTATTGGAGATTCACTGATACTGATATACTTCTATTAAGCTGTTCTTCCGTCGTAAATCGTAAATACCAACTCTCAAGTCATACTAATTCAACTTCACCTATACTAACTAACTAGTTAAGCAAACTAGAAGAAGTAAAGAAGATCATCACTTTGAAATTATTGTATTTAAAGTTCCGGCTTTAATAACGAAAAGGCCAAAATATGAACTTAACCCAAAATAATATCCTCTAACGTCATTAGTATGACTCTGACGATAATGAGAGTGGCACGTAAACTCTATATCTATTGTTTCACCTCTCTAACAATCCCAAAATGACAACAATACTCAAATACGACGTCAAAGCTCATTTACGCTTGTGTATCTTTTGGTTATTCTTTATACGCCATATGTACTTTATACATGGGAATAAACTCTGAAAGCTGTTCCGTCGAATGGAAAGGTAGACTTTCAACAATAACGAAAATAAACTCAAGGCAGGCAGTATCTGTGTTGTATAATATGTAAACAACATTAACGTAAATACGTAAACAGGTTATAGGATGATGATGGAAATGATACCACAGTTATAGTTACTTATGACTGCTTGGGGTATACTATATAAGAATGTATAGAATTAGTTATTAGTATTCCTTCCATCAAGACTTATTACACCTTGATTTTGAAGTACGTATGTATTATGGAAAGGTAACAACTGGTTCTTTTGAGTCTGGGAGCGATTTTTAAAGTTCCTTGCAATAATAAATCTGTGAAGTGTAGTATGTAATAATAAGTCTGTGTAATAATAAGGCATGAATGACTACTTGAAAAGTGATTACTTGGAACTTTTGTAATTATACTGATCATGTATTACAAGTTTGTTATGTACGTGGCTATATGATTCCTGTATTGTCTGTGGATGCGGGGAATTAAGGTGGTTGTTCATGTATGAAGAATTATTGTTCAGGTATGAAGTATATAGATGAAGCCTTGTGTAGCACTGTACATGGGTTGAAGTATCACGATACCCAAATCAGTACGTTTGAGGTATAAATAAGCATGAGAAGATGCGGAAGACCTTTCATTTCACCTCAGTCATTTGATTCGTTCAGTCGCTGTAAAATCCCAAGTATATTTTCAGTGTCCATTATTATTCAGTGTCCATTATTGCTACTGTCCATTTTCAAACATAGTTCATCAACATGTGGACTAAATTGTTGGTCATCAGTGCTCTCTGCGTCGTTGTGGCTTGGACTGCCTCTACCAGATCTGCCCGACCAAGTATGTTGTTAATGAGCTTGGAGCCTTAATAGCAAGTTTTTTTAAAAAAAAGAATCATTTTAAACGGCTGTTAACAATTAGCGAATTCTTCGCCAAGTTTATTTTATTGCTGACTATGGCGCCTGTCGTTAATCTAAAATGATTTATTTACTAAATATTTTGGCGCTTATCATATGTCAGAGTCTGGTAGATTTCTGGTAGATGTCTAAAATAGACTTGTGGCTGATGTCTGATAGAATTCTGGCAGATGTCTAATACGTTTTGGCAGATGTCTTATAGATTGCGGCCATTGTCTTATAGACTTCGGGAAGATATCTGACCAATTTCTGGAAGATTCTGTTCCATTATTCGTTTGTAATAATTTCGTTGAACTTTTCAGGCACTTGCAAAGCTGGTGAGTCTTACCAAAAGGATTGCAATACCTGTGTCTGTGGAGACTCTGCACGCAACGACAAATGCAGTAAGCGGGACTGCGCTAGACTTAGCGCCGCTGCTAGCTCCACCGCAAGAAGTGAGTTTTGTTATGCATTACGAATGAAATATGCAAATGTGGCGCTGAAAAAATGTAGGGTGTAGGGTACATTGTATTATTTATTTTGAGTTGCGATTAGTTATTATATATTATATTTATTTTACTACTTTACAGCTCCAACCGGCATCCGTCCAGGAGCTTGTCCCACTATTGTAACACCCGCTCCTGGAAGCAATTCGTGCGAGAAGCGCAATCCTACTTCTGCTACTGGTAGCAGCTGTACCAAGGATAAAGATTGTTCAGGTGAGAAACTTGAGAAATGGATTTTTGTTTGGAAAGTAGTTTCAATGATTATTTAATATAGCAATTAATAAATCAGAACTCACATTTCAATAATCAGAATTTAATCATTTTTGTATATATTGAACACATATTTTGGATTGCTTTTGCAGGATCCAAGAAATGTTGCCGAGATGGCTGCGACCGATTTTACTGCCGTAATGCTATTTACAACTACGTGAATGGAACGAAGCAGAATTAAATGTCATATATAAGACCGGCAAGCATGCACAGTATTATTATTGGAATTAATTGTGCTTGCTTTTTCATTGATATTTAATATCTTTAATTTTGAATAGGCATGATCGGTAACTGTGATGTTATTTTTTGTTACCTATATCCAAGTTAGTTTCACTTTCGTTTAATGCGAATTCATTTTCATTTATATTTGTTTTAATTACATGACTCTTTTCTTAATAAATTCTCTATGAGCATTTCAGGAAAAGTAAATAACACTGCATTGCTACGTTCTTTACTCGTTTTTACTCTTGTTACCGGTTTAGAAATTAATTCAAGCATGTGTTTAACGTATAGTTTAGAACATATGACAATCTTTCCATAATACTAAATCCATCCATGGGTGAATAAGCTCCTTAAAATTATATTTTTGTACTTCACAGTGTGGTCAAAACTTTGGCTAAATTTCGGTCAAGATTTAAACTACACACGTAACTACGTTTAAGCATAGTGCAAGCATAAATTATAATTTTAGTTTTATTATCATTCGTCTGGTTGACACGGCTTGTCCAGCTTGTCCGAGTGAATCCTTTCAACCTTAAATACGAATGTTTTATAAATAATTAAATTAATTAATTATTTAGTTACAGATAGTTACACGGATCCTGTAAATATATTTCTTGTCTCAACCTTAGTTAATCTCCGTTTGAATTTTTGTTGGAAACTGTTGTAGTCTGCCAGCAGACGTGCGAACCGGGTCTGAAGTGTGTCGACGTCAGTTTCTATTTTAAAAAAATACGATTAGTATTAGTACACACCAGTTATGATGTAGGCTACTCATATTTTAATTTACCCAATTTCAACAATTTATCCGCTGCGTTCACGGATTTCTGCCGTTCACTTTCTAAAGCATCTTCATCTATTAGACCATCTTTCTGCAACAATTGCTTTCCCCGCTCTAGAAGCTCTTCACGGGCTTCGGGATATTCCTGCATATCAATAAATTAATGTTTTGATAATAATCAATCCATATTTACTGGGTAGAAACATACATCTGGAAATCTTGAATGAATGGGTTATCTCCCATTTTGGCACATAAATCTCTCACCTGCAGAGCATCCCACAAGTCATCTTTAGATAAGCAAAATAAATCTGAGTAACCAACACTACGAACATTGGCTGTGCGTCTGTTGCCTGTTTTATTGCCAGCAATATTTAAGATACTTACCTGGTGGAATTGGAATAATCACAAGATTATTATTCAATTAGTTAATTAAGTTTTAGGAAATATTTTCAAAATAGTACTCTCATGTTTAATAAATAAACAAAACCAACTTCTCCGAAGACGCATCCGCTTCCAAGCGTAACGAACACAGTTTTACCGTCGTCAGCAACGACACTCACTTTCCCTCGTTTGACGATGTACATCTCCCGACCGACGTCCCCTTTCCGACAGATGTAATCGCCCGGACTAAATACCTACATAATAATGAATAGACGAGGGCAATTAACACAGAACATAATGAATCAGAATAAATTATTGTACAGATATATTGAATTACATATATGTGCAGTACCTGCAATTTAAGCTTTAAAACCAACTCCGCCAGCAATCCTGGCTCACAGTCTTGGAATATCCGGACTTGTCGCAAAGTGTCCAGATGAACGTGGATTGCTATCTCAGCCTTTAATTTATCTGGTAATGCTGCTAGGACCTATAACGAATTCAATAAGTTGAATCAAATAATTATTTTCCATTTAATCAAATAAGTTTTTAGCAAAATAAAAATACTTAATCGAAGCTCCATTTGGGGCTTACTTTGTTTTCATCAACAGCTTGCTTGTTGGTCCAAATATAATCAAACCACTTGATGACTCTTTTCTCCAGCTCTTTTGAAACCCGCCGGGAATCCATATACTGCTTAATAGCATCCATTTTGTCTTGAAATTCGGCCCTCGCAGCATTCATATGAGTGATCATGCTCCCAATGTTACCGACGATGGTGGCGAAAATTAAGACACCGATCAGGTAATCCGCGACGACAAAAACAAACTCGACATTACTTTCGGGTTGTGGGGTCTCTCCGATTGTTGTTAATGTTAAAGTTGACCAGTAAAAGCTTTTTAAAATGAACAATACAAATATTATCGACATTCCTTTGAACTGGTTTTCGATAGCTCGAGTTGTTGACATTACGAAAAAGCCGAGTAGTGTGCGCAACCGTTTTCACCATTTAATTTGGCACTATTGTTATACTGTAAGTAGATAAATACCTGTAAATATACTGATGCGCCAAGGAAGTATTTTTCGACATGTCTTCAGAAATACTCCGATAAACCCATCCATCACTTCCAAATCCGATTGCATAGCTGATTCCAAAGTAAAAACAGGCATTCCAATGAATGATAATTAAAATGTAAAGTATCACACGGCCGATTCGGAAAGCGTTTGGAAATGCGGTTCTTGATTCCGTTTTACGAAAGAACTCGTTCATTCGTGGGAATCGGAACAATCGATTCATTCTCCAGAGGATGGGGCAGGGTAATTGCGTGGAGCTGCACTCACCGGCCCGAAGTAAGTACATTAGATCTGTAGGGAGCAAGCTTAACACATCCAATTTGAATGATGTGGACTTCCAGTAATTCCTACGAAGCTTTACCGCATCCTTGACCATCATGCCCTCGTGTAAATAACCTTTATAAAATGTATTACAAATGCGTAAAATCCAAATTTTTGACTACTTACGAGATATTAACACGAAGCAATATAGCTAAAATAAAACTAACAAAGCTTATAGCTTAACAATTACCTTGATGAGCATTGACAAAGGAATCCATAAAATACACTCCATCTGCTACTAAATCTATAAAGAACCATCCGTTTGCAAGGGAATTTTGCATTTCCCAGAAAATTGATCTTCCAATTACAAAAATTATGTTGTAGAGCACCGCCAGTGAAACTGCTCCTAACCACTACAATAATTAAACACCGAGAGGTTATTTTACCCTTCCAATTTTAAAATTTCATATATTTTAACTATCTATAATAATTGTCAAATTTAGTTATTAAATTCAACAGTAGCTACAATGTCAACTATTATTGTATTGTTGAATGTTCTTTTTAAGTCATCAGTTCATGATTACCCAATAATGAAAAGGTTTAGAAGTATCCACACTCAAGCGGGGGGAACATGTCCGAAGGCATTTCTGCCATATTGTAGGAGGCTTTTCCGGTTGCAAATTCGTAGCCTCACCTTCCGCAATAATATTCCAGCCCGGAACAAATTTTTCCAAAAATGAATCCGGACGCTCCGGCGGTTTTGGTGCTGTTTTATTGCTCACCCACTGCCGAAGATTCTGGAAGAAAGTATAGAATAATATATCCAAATTTTCTAAGCATGCAAATTAAATTTAAATTTAAACAAAATTAAATTGAAATGAACCTTCCTTATACAAAGACATCCACATGTTATTAATTAGCAACTAAATACGACATTAATTTTGAAGGAATAAAATAAATTCAAAATAAATATTATTGTAGTAGTTTACCCTTATGACGGAGACTACCCGCAGAACTTTCTGACCAGAAGCCTGCAGTGGTGATTGTTTATTGAGTTGACCAGGAAGGGAAGAACTATTCTGAGCTTCTACAGAATTCTCCCGATCAAGTTTCATAATTTCCGAACATAGGTCCTCTTGTATGGAATTATTTGAACTAATAGAATTGACACTGGGACGATCACTGCTATTTTCCCGGAGACTCGCCCCAAGCAATCCAGGTGTGGAAGCTCTTCTAATACTCGGATCAAATTGAGTCCTCAAGGTTGACAGAGTAATTGTGGCAATATCATTATTACTAAATTCACGATGCACTTGTGCACTTTCTTCGAATTTGCCCGAAGCGCCTGGGGGAATTGGAGCCGCCGAAGTTGCATCGAAGGAAAGTCTTGGGCGATTTTCCGGGGGAGGCATGGAAATTTCCGAAGTTATTGACAATTGGGGAGGGATCAGGATCTCACTTGTTGGCAACGGTGGTATGTTCATTTTGAAAGTACCGAATTTTATTTCTATAAATGATCGTATAATCAAATATGGCGGGTGGATTTATTCCCACTATACGGAAGTGCACTGGAAAGGATAAAATAAAGAAAAATAGAAAATGATAAAACAAAATATGTTTGTGGACGAGGGAAAAAACACATTGGCAAGGGCCTGAAATCCGGAAACGCTACTAATGAATTTCCTAAACGTTTATACACGGTAATGCCTGTGGGGATTGAGTAAAAGATGTATTATTTGTCGGAGTTATGGGCTAAAGCGAATGTTACGGTTTCATGACCAACCCATGTCAAGCTCACATATGAAATGAATTGAGTCCGAAAATTAATAGGGACCATTACATGAGCACCGATGTCGGAGAGATTGCATGAACATGGAGGCGATCGAGAGTATACATGGCGTATACCATTAAAGACATCATAAGAGTCCAAATAATAGTGAATTCCCTCTACTATTAAGTCCTCCTACCTGGTCTGGTCTTGTGTAGTAATATGAGATGATGGAACGGAAGGATGTCTGCATATATCCTTTAGCTGTCCTTATAATTCAACAAAAAATTACTTGTACGTCCTATCCTTTTGTATTTTATATTTTATTTATATATTTATTCACATATAGGTATGCATATTATATGTTATACATTTCATGTTTACTCCATATTTCGACCCCGCGACCTACTGCCCCCACTCATTGCAATACTCTCTCAACAGTCTCAACTGTATACATTAAGGAGGCATTTAATTAAAGTGTATTTTATATGAGTCATCTTTCTTTGGATTTCCATGCGGGCACAATTCAATCAATCACTTTGTACATTACCACAATCATTTTTTGATACGCTCGTTGTTGTCATAAAATTCATGTTGTTATTATTCAGTTTAGTCATTACTGTACAAATAGCACAGCAGTGCTTTACTTATCGTTAGTTAATTGTACTATTAACTTCTCAGTCGGCAATTAGGAATTTTTAAAATCTGCACTAATTGAATTAATTATTATTATTGGGAAATCTGCAATAAATGATTAACATAATTATTGGGAAATCTGCACTGAATGATTAAAATAATTAATCGTTATTGAGTAATCTGCAAAAAAATGATTAAAATAATTGGGAAACATTCTATATACACCAATATCAACTTTAAAAAATTACCACAGGGATATATGGTCGTGGTTTTATTATCATATTATTAGTATAAAAGTTTAGAAGTTACTTGGGCTCCATTTTAGCAATGAGATGTCTCATTATGTATATACTATTATTACCATTATATTTGTGAGATTAAGAGGAGGAGATTTAAAATAAATTTTAGAAGATTTAATTAAATAGTCCGAACTAGATTTTATGTCAATTTCCCTATGTCTATGATAATTAGGAATTCCGAATAAATGGCATATTATTCTGCAGTAGTTACCGTATAAAAATAATAATTGCGTACACGATAACGGCAAATAGTGTGATAAGGTGTGTGTCTTGTCAACGTTCTAAAAGGAAGGAGCAAAAGGGGGGGATTAAATTAATACCTAGTTGGCGTTCTCCTGGGGAATTGTGGGACACTCTTCACATCTATATTTATAGATCGATAATAATATAATTAAGATTACAATGCCATAATCCCTTGTCATGTCGTCATTTACTTACTTGCGGCTTGCCCTTTCCATCTTATATAGTAGAAGTGTATTGATTTTCCTATTTCTACAATAATGTCTTTTCGAAATCAATTAAATATTATGCTATATACAGTATATAAAGTAATCTATATAGCAATAAAGCAACTTCATTCGTTTGTAATAAGAGGGTTTGCATAATAAAACTTCTCTTCTTTTCGTGCTCATCAAGTACAAATGTAATTCAGGACTATTGTGTATATAGTGAGACATATATGGGATTTATTTTGTTCTGAAAACTTTTTAAATTTCGATGGCATGCAAATTCACTTGGGTAACGGTTCGAGGACAATGGAAATCGATTTTGTACTTGTAGGGTTTATAGTTATCCGGAGAGTGTCTATAATAATATAGACATATGAGGCATATGCAGCATTATTATAGTATTTGCGTAGAAAATTCCAGGAAATGAAAAGATCCTGTGTCCTTCGTTATGGAGATGACGGAGGAGCCAATAAAGGTCTCTATAACTTGGACAAGTTAGTTACCTATAGCTAGCTATAGGTGATCAATAACTGGCAGTTCAAGGCCTTACAGTAAACTCCAGAATTTTTTTAAAATTTATTACGGTATACTCTTTTTCTATACGGTATTTTGTCAATATATTTTGATGAATTTTAAAAATATTGTTAAATAATAAAAATAGTAAGAATAATAACTAATAGCATTGACAAGGAATTACGCAAATCCCGGAGTTCATCTACCGCAACAAACAACAATGACAACATGAAGCTATATGAAGCGTGTGTGGTATGATGCAAACGCATAGCTTTGTATCTCCAACGGGATTACGAAACGATTTATTAGCATGCACCTTGCTTTATTTGACACTTATAATAACAATTATTATGAATTGTACATACTATACTACCGGTATTTTTCCTTACACTGAATCTCCCAGAACCATTTGGACTCATTTCTATGAATGACAATAATTAACCATATACTATGTACCTCTAGTAATACCTCTATAGTTTGTGCCTATACGCACCCTTTTCTGTATACAGAGTTCATAAAATCCCATAAGAAAGTAATGATTACTTTCATTAATATTATTATTGTAACATATTAGTCCAATTCTACAGATTTTGACTTTATGGGAAATTGGTAGATTTTAGCCACGTGCATTACTTAAGGAGTAAGTTAAATTTATATAGATTTTTAAATGTTATTCCAAATTAATATTAACATTATCCATGTGGGTTAAATGTGGAAAGTCACAAATATGTGAATTTCACAGAAATATCTATAATAAGCCTGCAGCGGAAATAAATACTAAGCCGCTTGTCACAGTATGCAGCGGAAAGTTATCTTGTACTTTTCCATTTCCGTTTCTAAGCATGCACCAATTCCGTGCAAGGATCTCGTTTTTGCCTTGTTCAGTGGGGGGTACCGTTATGTATTTGTACATATAGTTAGGTTAGGATTTACGATTATAGGCCCCTTGGAAAATTTTAAGCCCTTCGGACCAGCTTATACGAAAATAATCTTTCCTTTCCTTCTTTAGCTTTGGTGGATACAATGTTTCTTAAAATTAGATTGACATAATTTGAAAGTTAATCTTATTTTTGGGATTTATTTTAGTGATTTTATTTATTTGTGGAATTATTGTATATTTATTTAGTCATATGAATTATTTTATTTTTGTATTTAATTAAGTGTTAAAGAAAATATTGTTGTATTTTATTACTATGATATTTCTTTCATTATGATTGCTGTTGGGGAGCAGTTTCTGACTCTTGCTTTTCGCAATATGCGACCAAAGTTCCGATATTTGCCAGAAGGTGCCGCGGAACTTATAGCTTTGGGTTCAGTTTGGCAGTGTCAGTAAATGACTCCGTGTGCTAATATTTACAAAATAATTTCACAACTTTTACCCCAAATCTGTATATTGCACAATTGCACTGTTTTTGTCAAAAGGAGCACAGTTTTTATTGGCTCACCAGAAATTCCAGAGTATAATAATTATAATATTAATCTAAAATTATTATCGATTGTAAATAATATCTTGTCCCATTCATCTGACCACTAAAAGGAGCCTCTTTTATTGTCCGAGAAGTTGGTAATAAGCATTAACAAAGATGCCAACGACATAAACTTTCTCTTATTCACGAGAAAGTGATTCATCCTATTGCAAAATCTAGTCAAAAATCATGTAATAATTTATTATTTGTATTCCCACGAGTGTATGACCAATGCTGGCAGATAATAATGTACAGATAAATAAGGTATATATTTATTCTATATTCATCAAAATAAGTGAAGGTAGTAAAAAGTCGTCTAATAAAAGGTTAGGATGGCGCCAGTAAGAATGAACAAAGTTAACAAAGATGTCAACACCGAAGACTCTTATTGATTGCGGGAATTTTCTACCGGCGCATTGACGCCAGCTTTGAAACTGTTAAATTAATATGTTTTACGCCTATTTATAAAATTTTCTTTAGGTCTTGTCAATTATTAATATCGATCAAGACACAGCAGTTACGTAAGTATCGTAAGATGACATTGGGAAATTAAGACGGAACTCATTGTCAATAAATTGTGAAAGCTCAGATTTAGTCTTTATCTGGTTTAGTTACTATAGGTAAGTGTTATAATTACTTTTATCGCTTCAGTTGACAGCAAAACTTGTTTTACCTGACGACAGGATGAGATTGGCAATGTGTTGTTATTTATGTAACGACTCTAACGCTATTTTAAGACATCATAAATTGAAATTCTCACGGACAGAACTTTTGTATTGTAATATGTGGGAGCATTAAGGTCAAAAATATTTTTTTGTACTATTTTTAGTCCGTCCGTGGTGGACAAAATCCTTAGCACCCCATTGAACTTTAAAAGACTTTGCCTTATTTATACAAGTTGGGTTTGATTTCAAGGTGCTTCTATATAAGAACAAGGGCAATGACTTGATCTTGATCGACGAGAAAATTTATCCATTATTTTTAATTTAAGCGATTTAACTTTTAGATATATATACGTATTGTTAGTGCTGCATTCTATATAGGTGATGACCGATGATGTTGAGGATTTTTTTTACAAATTGCTTATTGGAAGGTTAAAATACAATGTGTACTAATGGACGATCTGCAGCAAATGCAGTAATAACAGGAATGAATGTACTGCTCATTTTATTTTTACAATTATTTAGGTATAGCTCCATATTATTTGTTGCGCTGTGTCGAACCTTAGCAGTTGAATATAAATACAGATAGTGCATCTAATTAACACACAAATTCCAAGGCATTCTCTGCAGTAATCTAGAGAATTCATGACATGACAGTTGCATTCTTTCAACTTGTACAAGTAATAATTATTACTACCTATATGTTATGTTTTATGGGATAGAAAGCTGCGATCAAGTATATTGTTTAGAATCATGTTGCTAATTTATTCTTATATTTATCACATCCCATCAGAGGCTACAATAATTGTTAATTAATTATTAAGGATATGTATGTATATACAAGTATACTATTAAGTTGAAATCAATCATGAAGGAAATTACTGAAATTATTTCACACTGAAATCTTTATTTTACGCATTTTAATGTAAAACATATATTGACGTGTTAAATGTACGAAAAAATATTTCTGTAATAAATGAAGGTGTGTACAAATTGTAAAATTATGTGTTTAATTCTCTTCCTTTTAAATCCTAAATTTCTCACATGTATAAGTATATTCTATACACTATATACAGTAAAAGGTTAATCCAATATTCGTTAAATTCCCGATTAGAAATTATGGTCATGTTGAAGACTCGAAGAATACCCACTTTAATTATTTTCTTGTCCCCATCTGGCGGTATGTCATATATTTCGGGAAAATATTGCCTCAACCAGCCCAGGACCACTTCCATTGATGGCTTGGCGAGTTATTATTCTCAGCTTATAATTTTATTAATGTTAAATTTGAAATTAATAAAAAATTAAATACAGCGGAAATGATATATTTAACTAATTATTTACAAAATTATGATTTTCGTCATTAAAATTTCTAACGCAAACCTTAACCAGAAACTATATATAAGTTTTTAATGCAGCAAATATTGGAAACTTTTTCAGCATTTTATCAATAATGGTGATTAAATAAGCTTTTGAATACAAACAAAACCAACATTAAACATTATAGTATCTGTACTTAATCACATCTATCTGCTGACACAATTTCCGCAAGCACAAAAGTACATGCATAGAAGGATAATATCATATATGTGATAATGGGAATTTAATATATTGCGCCAGATTATACTCATACAACACATATGTAGGTACTTAACTGTATATACATAGGTAGGTAGGTATACAGCTGTGTAAAAGTCTCATTTCAGTGAACTTCATTTTTAGATCCTCAGAAAGGTTTTAATACTATTTGTAAATTATATCTCTCTAATTATCCGCGTGCATATCTGTAGCAAACTCGTATCCTCACTTGCCAAGCGCATAATTTCCACCCATAAACAATATTCCATATTATTCATACTGTACTTAAAACCATCACACATTGATCATCCTATATTGTTCAACCCTATATACGCCTATGTACTTCAAGTAATTACCTTCTTCTGGATCGTTATGTTTAATTAACATCCACCAAGTGTGTCTGGACCAATGTCAAAATAATCAGAATGCATATGAATATACTAGAATGCATAAGTAAGTATATATAGTTTTAAAGAGAATAATAAAAATTAGTTAACAAAAACAGCTGAAAGTGCGTAATATAATACAAACTACTATACATATATCTGTATTCTATACCACAGGTATACATATGAGTACTTGCATATAGGTAATACTTTTTTAAATTAAAAACACTTGACAAAATCAGCTAACGTCGTCAAAATGTAGTACTACGTGTTACGTACATACATATATATACACTCCTTCGGTATACGTACAAGTGCACATATGAAATATTATACTATTTTTAAATTCTAATTACGACGCTATATGAATTTTTCTATAGCATTATTACTATATTACTGTATTACCCCTGGGCCCAGTAATCATTATTGCGATGAAATCAAAATCTGTTTGGAGTCGAAATTGAAATCGAATATTTAACCTTAAGGCAAGGAAATTGCCACAATGCACATTTGCCATTATTTGTATTTAAAGATTTAAACACATGAAATGAAGTAGACTGTTTAAATTTCTTGAACGCAGCATATACTGACTACTGACGAGTTTATTATATAAGTAAATGGAAGCAGTATACGGAGCCAATAAAAAAGTATGCTAATTCAACTGTAGTTAAAACAGATGAGAGACTCCATTTTATTTCGCATTGAACATAATGACAAGCTCGAGTATTAATTATTGGCTTAGTAGGGGAGTTTATACAGGGAGGGGAGGAATTTCAAGTATTATTATAATTTATAATTATAGCTACAATATATACAAATGTACGTTTAACATATTACATTACATGTATACATCACTTATCCGACATTCATTTATGATTTAATAAGCACGCTAATTACTCTTTTTATATAATGATATATTCAAAATGATATTTTATATTCAATTCATTACAAATTCAATTTTTTTTCATATGCATTAACATGTATCTCGGTAGTTTCAGTTATGTGAGTTGACTGAATTTACTAAAAACTAATTGATATATTACTTTGTATTGTCATTATTATTATTATTATTACTAGATTTCACTCTGAAATCTTTACGTGCTTACGTACTCCACAAGTATAAGTATACATATTCCATATATTATCATGTCGACACGTATTTGCCACTTCCATATGGAAATGCTGCATTCACCGTATATTCCAGATTGAAAAATAGTTGTAAACCATATCAAATCAATATCAAATTGACGAAGAAATCCAAATAGTGACCCAACCAAAGGAAACCAAGGCAAAAGTACCTGATGATGGGAATAATTGAAGCCATACGCCAAAAGTAGGAGGCATCTCTTTTACACCTGGAAGAATTATAAAGGGAAAAATATACTTACTACAAAAAAAGGAGCTGGTGCAGATTGTTAGTGCATTATTACATGGGTAAAGCTATACACGCTTGCCGTATTATAGAGATTTCGCTGATGATGATGACAGACATGCGAAAGGATAAAAAAGTTCAGCCTGGCCTATGGTAAGGCATTAAACATATATAGCCATACCCATACCCTCACCACGCCACAGTCCCACCGTTGTTTCAAGAACTTCAATTTTAACAACAACAACAACGACAACCATAGAGAGAGAAGAGACCATCACCATGCCCAACCAAAATCAAGCTTCAACATAACATACTACAACATACAGTATATACATACATTTTACTATACGGAGAGAAGGAGAATGCATCTTTCCGTCTGTACACGCTCTTATTTCATAGGCGAAGTATCAAAAAGTACCAATTTCTATATACCTCCAACACACAAATTGGTACTTTGGGATTCTTCACCGCCGTCAATGTGTTCCTGCTTAGTGCTTGCTTGTCCTTCCGTAGTTCGTCTCCGTAGTACATATATATAATACGGGGGATATAATCCCACAATATACAGATTTCACATGTAAAGACATACTACCCCTATGAAGTATCACATCCGTAAAGACATACTACTATGAAGTACCATAAAGTGCTAATTTTTGTGTGGGGAGCATTGATTTTAGTACTTTGGGATCCCTGGCGGACATGTACAAGTAAGTTGATGATGGGATGTATTTAATATGGGATATAACAGTAAGGACGATATAGAAGGAGTTTTACGTTTTGGAGTTTGGAGGAATAACAACAACACAGAAGAAGAAGGGCTGCCGTAGTAAAATGTGCGAGGAGCGGATGTGGATGGGAGAAAATGCATGGAGTTTAGATGGGAGAAATACATTGAGTAAATGGGAGTCGTCCACAGCGTGGATAGGAAAAATGCATGGAGTACATATGGGAGAAATACATTGCGAGTAGTTAAAGGGAGAAATACATGGCGTGGAGTTTTAAAGGGAGAAATACATGGTGTGTATAGTTAAAGGGAGAAATGCATGCGGAGTGTATAGTAAACGTAAACGGGAGAATAATACATTGAGAGTGTGTGTATATAGTTAAAGGGAAAAATGCATTGAGGAGCCTCTCTGTTGTGGGTTGGAAGTTTCCTATATGCTGAAGCATTGGGATATTTTGGAAGGAGCGCTGTTGTGTGGGTTGGAAGGATGTGGCTTGGAGGGAAGAGTTGGTTGACGTAGGAGAAGGTGAGGCGGAGCTTATGCCGAGGTCAATTCTTCGATTCTCTCTCTCTCTCTGTGTCTCTCTCTCCCTCTCTGATTTTATCCTTTTCCTTAAGAGTATAATTCTCCATCTTGTACCCTAACAACGTCCTATATTTTCAAAATAGCTTCTTCAATTAAAGCTAAATCACTTAAGCTAGTTTTAGCATGTGGAAGAAACTGTTTTAGTCAGAGAACGGATTTGCTGGAGAGTGCAGGTGCAGGAGGAGGACGGGGGAATTTTGGAGAGAAATTTAAAGGAAATCATTGGAATTGCATGGAAATTTCCATCAATTGGGGACGACAGGACGCTGTTACTGCTCTTGTTTTTATTCTGAGAGAGCAATTTAATTGTTGGAGGAAAAAGCTTAATTAATAGAGGAGCGTGATCACCACGGATCACGTATTCTTGGAAATCACTCTTCTTCGGATGAGTCCGAAATTCTTCTGAGTAGTTCTTCTGAGTTCTGAGTCTTGTCTCTTCTGCGGTGTTATTCAGTTAGATGAATAGAGTTTTTTTTGAGAAAATTAATTTATTCCAAGTTTTGTATAATCTTATTTATGTCGGGTCCGATTTGCCTGAATTTTGTATGTTGTAATTGAAAATTATATATATAAATTATAATAATGAGTGACCGAGTTCTGATCCTGAACAAGACCACCTACCCGCATCATCACCATCAAACTTCGGGTCGTGTGGTCCTGGTGGACAACAGTAATACGAACAATCAGCAAAATGGCACGACGGCTAATATGGGGACACCCTTCCGATATGTCCGGATGGCCAATGTAAATGTCGCGGACACCAATGTCCCGGCTGTCCTTCAGCCCCATGTGCAGTTACAGCTGAAAATGACCGAGCCGATTGCCACTTTGGGTAAACTTGATTATGCATTATTTTTAAGTATATGTATTTAGATAGATGTTTTCAAATAGTTGGTTCTTCTTTAAAGAACTTCCATTGTATGTATTTTTGCAAGTGTAATCACTGTTAAGTGATTTGTTGAAAGCATAATATATTTCATCAGTAATTAGATTGTGTAAGACAAGTGTGGATCCAGTGAGAAAATAATAATTATTGTGGTCATCAATTTCCTAACAGGCCTCCTGGACTTGGCGCATAGAGAGTACCAAGCTGGAGACTATGAAAATGCGGAAAGACACTGCATGCAATTGTGGAGACAGGAGCCCAACAATACGTCAGTTCTGCTACTCCTATCGTCCATCCATTTCCAGTGCCGAAAATTGGAGAAGTAATTTGAGATAGTTAATTTGATAGTACTGTCAAGGATACATTTTGTTTGTAACAATAAATAATCGTAGACTGGAGTTTGGGCTGGATTTCTATCCAGTCAGGCTCCGGCGGGTGGATGACGACATCGAGACGATGTCCTTTTGACTGCCTACTAAAGTATTGATTTTTTTCAGGTCTGCTCAGTTCAGCACATTGGCAATTAAGCAGAATCCATTACTTGCTGAAGCTTATTCAAATTTAGGAAATGTCTACAAGGAGAAGGGGCAGCTACAAGAAGCACTTGAGAATTATCGACATGCTGTACGATTGAAACCGGACTTTATTGATGGATATATTAATTTAGCAGCTGCTCTAGTCGCTGCCGGAGAAATGGAACAAGCCGTGCAAGCTTATATAACTGCCCTTCAGTACAATCCGGTACGTTGTAATCTGACCTAGGAGTACGAAAGATTGCTCCCACATTTTAAACTGTAACTTGTTCCTTGTTAACCCCAGTTAGGTTCTAGGAGTATCATTTGTCCAAGTTGTACTACACATTGTAAAAGTTTTCATTAACTTGTAGGCCAATCAGATCTTTATTTTGAGCTTTAAGGTGACCTTTAACGTCCTGATCGTACCATATTAGCTCTGATATATGGCTAATGTAGTTTTAACTTCGTATGCGTATGGAAACTTACATTCATGAGTTAGGAATCAGCGTATGAGATGTATTAAACCACAGAGATACAATTTTTATTTCCCTTTCGCGTTCACCCGTCCTGCACTGGTGTTTATGTGATCCTATCAAATCCGTCAGTGACATGAAATGCGCAATAAGCTACTCTAATTTCTTTGCCGCATTGTGCATAATAGACTAGTGTTACACTTACTGACAATTTATTGTATATTCTTCTGTTTTGTTGTAGCAGAAAATGGATTATTACGTTGGTTTTATTGCTTGTTACCGAAACAATAGTTGAAATGACTTGTTTTTAGATTGTCCTGCATTGGAACTCGAGAGTTTTAGCAATTCTCCGAGTAGTGATTACATTAATGCAGTATCTTTTCTTTAGCCTCTCCTGGTCCTAGCTCGTTAAAGAAAGACGATAGGATCAACGCAGTACATGCTAACAATTCTGTCTAGTTGGAAATATATAGCCATGAATTATATTCATCTTGGCGCAGAGGAGTTAGCTAGCAATGTTGCAACGTGAAATCAATTACCGACAACCTTATTAAGGATATAGTGATAGCAACTATTAGGGGATCAGTGAAGATAGCGTATAATCATTGTTATAATAATTAACAGAAGTAATTTAACAAGCATAATCATTTTATGTAAAATTCATTTAATTGTGTTACTGTGTCGAAAGGCAAACACCATAGTGGTGTCAGTGAAATAAAGTTTCTTTTCTTCTTCATATTGTATTTTCATATATTTTATAAATGATTATTTATAATAAATTATGTATATTAAGTATAAAAATTTAATTTTCAAACTTTATATAGGTTCTTTTTCAATAACGGAAACCCGAAACCAAAAAATAAACCCACAAATATGAAATCAATATCCATTTCTTCGTGAAAATCTTGATACAATGCTAAACGGTCATGGTGAGTTTTGCCAATCAAAATTGATATTTTAAAAGAGTTCATCTTTTTTTTGAAAAATCGAATTTTTTAATTTAACGTTTTATTAAAATTCCTGACTTTTAATATCTTTTTATTTCAAACAAAAAATATCAAAAAATTTAAATATTAAGAAATTTAAAAATTGCACATTTAATTAACAATAAATTAACAGCCAATTTAAGTTATAAAAAACTTACAGTTAAACCTCTATGACAGCTCATAACTGCCACCTACAATGCCTATCGCTTAAGAAAAGGCACGAAACAACTCAAGTCAGTAGAAATTACGGCAACGAAACGGGAGTATTAGTAACGGCGCGGTTAAGTATGTTAATTATGTTAATATTATGTTAATGTTAATTACGGTGGCAGTTGGGAAAAATTAATTATGGTAGCTAAATTGGAAATAAAAATCTTGAATTGGTGACCGGTGGGCCGGCAACACGGGAGCGAAGCGAGAAGTACAAAATGCGGAGCATCTTAGACGAATACTTTTCATGGTATATGTATACTAACATGAAGTTGGATTCTGCAGAAATTTTTAAAAATTCAGTTTCTTCACATTATTAGTTAAAATGAAAAATATTGGAGTAAATGTAAAATAATTATAATACTGAAAGAAAGCTGAGATTTATTTTCTAATCTAGGGTAGGAATTTAACCTGATTGCTCATATAATAAATACAGCAAAAATTTAATTAATAATAATTAATTTTAATTACCTCGGCAAGTTATTAATATTTTAGCGGTATTCAAAAATGATTCGAAGAAAAATGAAAAATTTAGGCTCGACGTTCAAATTAAAAAGAAGCAGCACTAAAAAAGAAAATAAATTGTTTCAAGGTTCTTCATCTAACGGGGATCGTCATCAAACAACGGATCAGAATGATTGCGGTGAAAATTCTCAACCCTCTAATCTAATTCCCGAAAATTCAGCGGATACTCCTAGCATAGAAAAGCTAGAAGATTTTTTCGAAGCAGAAGAAGATGACGAAATTTCGAGAACAGATCCAAGAACAATTATTGAGGATGAATTGGACGATGACAATATCGATGCGGAAAATGTTCACATCCCATTAAAAACCATCGCGATAAATGAGATCCTCATGTTCCCTGGAGAAAACAGTCGAAATCCAATGAATAAGAAAGGACGAGAGGCAAATATTGGGTTCAAAAAGAAGTCGAAGACAAAATCATCAAATGAGGAAAATCAGGATGCGAGATCAAATGTAGTAGAAACAAAAGTTTCTTGCAAATCATCAAAAAAAATTGCCACTCACAAACAACGATTCTGGGGAAAGAAAATACCGATGAAGATTTCTGGGATGATAGGTTGGACACTTTGTCTGTTCGAACTGAAGATATTTTTATAGGACTTTAAGTTCTTCGGCGGGAGGCTCGAAAATCCAAAGGTGTTCCGAGATTTTTTACTGGCATCACTCAAACGGCAGAAAGGTTCTTCGATTAAAATGGCGCATATTTCCGATTACATTAGTTTCTACAAAGCGGAGGCGCAGGTCACTCCGGAAAATAAAATACCATATGGTCTCAATGAAAGATGGCGCAATGGTATAAAAATAAATTTAATCATTTTTGCAGTGTCGCTGTTAACCAAACTGCCCTTCGCTAAATTTATTGTCAGCATTGTTTCATTTTCATCGTTCTATCTCATTCTTCATTAACATTTTAAAGTTGCAAATAAATACAAAAAAATACAAAGTGTTGTAGTATCAGCACTCTTCGAATGAAACGGCGCATATTTTATATTGCATTACAATCTACAAAGTGGAGATAAAGTTGATTCCAGAAAATAAAATAAAAAATGGTTGACAATGAAGCTCCGTGAAATGCAAAATAAAATTCAAACGAATACATATTGCAGCTTTTAAACTACGGGTTATTATTTATTATTCTAAAATAATCAATAATAATCAATAATGATATAATAACAAGCCTCCAAATAAATATTTTTGCAACATACATTTTAGATTTCTGGTTCTTGATGATGTATAGTATTTTAGTTTTAAATTATCATTTACTAGTGTACAAGTGTTTAGCAAACATTCTACAGTTGGGCGGTCGGTAATGATACCAAGCTCTTTAATGCGTCCACTATCCAATTACACATAGGTGAGCAGAGTACAAACATTTGTCAACAACTTGAATTATTCCAATCTAGATCAGCATCATGAAATCTCTCAAATCAATCATTAATTTTTTGCCAGCATCAGACAGCGACAGAAAATTTAGTTGCTAAGTTTTGGTTCTTAGACTATTTGGTTGCTCTATGATATTTGGGAATGTTAATTCAAGAATGTCTTTGCCAACATAACCTAACATAATCTACAAAGATATTGGATTTGTTGCCCAATCATAGTGCGCAGATGGTGTTGGAAGTTGGAAGCAAGCAAAGTTTTCTTTTAATTTATGAACAAACACTACTGTTAAACATATTTGCATTTAGATATTAAAGAGGACAGCGGATAGTTTTTCAAAAAATTTATTCAAATGACGTTGAAACCATTTGTGTATTTAGCAATCACGTCTATTACAATTTTATGGCACATGACCGTAGTTTCTACTTTGTCCGCGTCTTCGCCAGAGATCGAAATTACAGAAATTATAGAGTACTATCGGGACTGCGTTGCCTACCTAATGTATTATAAATCTTCTTTTGCATTTCATCCTACAACCACTCCGAACGTAATTGTTCAACCCATGAAAATAACCACATCAAGAAATGTGCTGGCAATGTTGAACATCAGGTTCATAAGATGTTTTTCCTTTTATTATATAATTTCCGAAGACGAATTATTACAGCTGCAAAAGCGGCGAAATATATTTCAACTTGCTTTATCAAAGTCGTTGAGGCTCCCTCATCCCTGCGATTTGGAGAGTGCACTCCCAAAATATAGTTTGTACCCCGTCCCAAGCCATTGTGAATACGCTACATTGCTTCCTGGGCCAGTGCATTTTATTATTGAGGTCAAATCGGGAGTGGTAATCATTAGAGATTTGGTTATAAAAGCCTTTCGTTTCCAAAACCATTTCCCTGTATTTCTTATAATTTTTCAGAACGCACGAAGTAAGGTTCCAGAAAGCGTGTATTTCCTTTGGTTATACTACAATCGGAACTTCAAACCAGTTTTAATATTTACGAAAATTGTTGACTTTACCTGTCCCAAAAGGATTCTGTGTTTCGTCAAATTATATGAATGGTATTCAAACGCCATTGGTTCTGGAAGTGAGGTTGGTTGGCTTATTAATATGGGAAGAGTTAGTTTCAGAGGTAAAGCTTATAAACTTCTACAGAGGTATGTTCTTACAGGAATTAATAAAACAATTTTGAACAGACACAGTTTTGAGATAACTGAAGAATATATTAAAATAGGGAGTAATGATATTGTGTTTACACACATGTCCGCAGATACAAATTTCATAACGCCGGACGGTGTAATTCGAAATTCGGCTGACATCCTTTTAATTGTGCTTAGTCCGTTTGAGAAAACAATTTGGGTTGTCTTACCAGTCATTGTTTTAATCCTCGGCCTACTATTATCTGCTACGGACCTTCCTGAAGTGGGATCAAATTTAGGAATCCTGATCAAACTAATTATGGACCAAGGCACATCGGTTACAAATGCAAGGATTACTAGAAACAGTAGAAACGCAAAGAATCCTCAACGCCTACTTCTCTATGGCTGGCTTTTCGCCGTCCTTATTCTTGGAAATACGTACAAAAGCTATTTAAAATACGAGTTTTGTTTTGAACCAAAGATTTACACCAATTGGACATCCATCAAAGACATGGATGATTTTCGCTTTATATTCTGGTTACCCTACTTACCAGTTCACGATAGTGAAGTGATTAGTTGGGTGCACTTCAATTATTTCCAAATTGTACCAACAACTTTCCTTGATCGCTTTTACAGTGAATGTATTTTAATAAGCGACATGATTGGCGACAAAATTAATTTCAATCTCTCCCACCACAGGTGTAGCACGGTTATTGGTAATGCAGTGATCAAGTTCATTTCTGATCAAAATAGCTCTAAATTTGCTATTATTACCCTAAAAACGTACATGCAGGAGCTGAATATTGCAGTGAAACCTCTAAATGTGGGTACGTATTATTTAGCCAATAATGAGAAAACGCACGATGGGCACACTTCCAGAATGCTCGGGTTTGGGTTCCCACGAAAATTAAGTGCAGTTCATTTGAAAATCGTTCCAGCTAACCTTAAAGCCTTTGTCAGCTCTGGGTCGTACGCTTATTGCTTGGGGTTAAACGAATCTCTATTTTACAAAAACAAGTTTTCTTACCAGCAAAACAGTGAGACACTGTCATTCACACCGTTGTCTTTACAACATTCAATTTTTGCATTGCTTGGTGCTGGCATTCTTTTAGGTTGTGCTGGAGGGGGTCTGGTACTGGTATTAGAATTTATACTTTCTTCAAGGTTCCCAGAACATTGTAATTAAGATACGATAAGTATGCAGGATCACAATAATTATATATTTAATAATATTAATTATATATTTAATAATATTAATTAATATTATTTATTATATTAATATTATTTCTATTTGAATTACTATATTAATTAATATTAAAATACAACATGTTACTAGAACTAATAATTTGTCGAGATAAAGACATTCATTGCCAGAGCTGCATTTTGTTTTGCCTCAAATATTTTTACTTTCAAAAATATTTTGGATTTAAATTTGCAATTTCAACAACTCAATCATTTCAAATTTTATTAACCGTATAAAAATGAATGTGTTGAAATATTTTGAATTTTCTTCGCTTTCTCACAATTTCTTTAAAAATAAACCTTCAACATTTCGAATAATTCGTCGATTTAACTCAAAATAAGTATATTATAATATTAGAACTACAAACTAGAAACGACATACACTGTCGCGGTCACATTTTCGTTTCAAAAATCCTGCAAAAACATTTATCATTTATATTTATTAAACATTTTTACATTTTATTATTAACATCGTATCGTAACCTAAATTAACAAGTAATATACATTCCAAAATATAATGTTCTCAAAATCATGAGCGACGAAAATGGACACGACCATGAAGAGGACCAACTGGAGCGAGATAATTCAGATTTGGACGTCGATGATAAAATGATCACTCGTTCTTTAGCCTCCCGGCATCCCACAGAACTTCTCTTGCTGACAATAAAATATCTTGAGAATTGCTTGTCGTTTTGCAGTTCAAATATTTATTTTAGTTTATTATTTTCAAAATCTAATTATTTTTCAGTAGTTTTTCTAATTTCAATTATAATTTGTTTTTGTAATTACCAAATTATAAGCTAACTTTTTAAATAATATTAATACTTTAAATAATTTTTAATTCTATAATAAGCATTAATTTAAAATTTTCATTTTCCAAAACTTAAAATAAATTGCAAAACATTATTTAACAGAAACTAAAAAAAATGAAAATAATTTTGAAATAAAAAATATCTTGCTATTAAATATTACACAAATCACATTCTACTTCTACAATTTAAAAAATTTTGAATTTCATCTTTCCTTCCTCTTAACTTCCTTCGGCAAAACAATTGACAACTCTCGGTAAAGATAACTTTACCGAGCGTTATCAATTTTTTTGTCAAATTCAATTAAGGCTTGAACATGCAGACACCCTTTAAATTTTACATTCAAACAATTTCATTCCACGTCCAATTTCTTTTGATTTCCCACTTCTCCCTTCATAATTCAATTTCCCAGTGGATGTTTTCGTAAAATTCAGTGATGACATCCCCCTATTCTAAGAATAATAATTAGTGAAGAAGTATTATTATTAGTGAAGTTTTAAACCCGCAAAATCCTGAAGACCCTCCTATTTGAAGCCTGTAAACAACAGTTGGGTAAGTAAATATTATTTTTTATATTTTACCTTTTAATAGCAAATTATTTAATAATCTATTTAATACATATACTTAATTGAGTAATTTATATAAAAAGTAAATCCTCACGGGCAAGATTCTGTAGAATTAATTTCCGTTCGGATTAATTAAATCCATAAAAATAACATTGACATTAAGACCATCATCCAGTTCACATTTAAGATTCGTAATATGGCAAAAAGGGAGAAACATTGTATTGTTGATGTCTTGGAAATATTTCCCCACCTTTTCGGTACGCAATAGGCCGTTTATGTAACTTCCGAAAGACCTGTAAGTAAATAAATAAATAAATTCAAATTTTATTTATTATTAATTTTTAAAATCAATCATTTCGTAATAGAAGAAAATTTAAGAATAACAAATATAACCCAGAAGCAACAAAATCGTTAAATATCTGCGTTGAGTTACCGCAAAATGTTGAAAAACTTTGTAGCAGAGGAAGCAACAAGTTTTATTCCAATGTCAAAAATATCAGAAGAATTAGTCAAAATTTCTAATAGTCAATAATTAATAAAATATTCGAAATTTAGGCACTATTATTTACAAAACGTTTTAGTAAATTTTTAATAAATTAACGGTTAAATTATTAAATTTCATGAAAGATTACTAAAATAAAATAATGACTAACGCTTTTAAAATTAAATTTCCCGCGTACTCCAACACAATAATTTAGGCTTGAGCAAAGGAAAGGAAATGTGATAAATTCTGTACATTTAAATATATTTTAGTAAATTAACTAATTTTTGTCAAACAAGAGAACAGTAAAATAACAGTCTCTATTGTTTGTCCATTTATTATCAAGCGTATTGTGGCATCTGTTCTTAAATTTGATTAAGGATTAATTTATTGTCTAAAATTTACAGTCGAAGTAAACAAACGAGGAATTTGCATTTTCAACCTTTATTTCTGAGAAAAGCAAAGAATTAATTTACAGCAATGTAAAATACAAATCCATTTTTAAAAACTGAATGGTTAGATATTTACAGCATAATATTTATAATAAATCTAGCTTCTAAACAATAAAACGTAATATTCTAATATAATTACACGATTGGTCATCCATCAAACGCTGAACAGCAGCAAAAAATTTGGTAATGCTGCTTAAAGATAACTTTATTCAGCATTACCAAATTTTCTATTAAGGTTAATTAATTTTATTTCGAAACTTGAGGACAAACTCCCAATCGCTATCACTAATAATAGTTCATTTACAAAAAAGTAACATTCAATTTTTAGGGGATTTAAAATTTAACAGAGTCGTTAGAGCTATAATAAATTCTACAGAATAATGTTTTTCGTAAACAAATACAAAGAATTCAACAATATTTACAGTAAAATGTCATAATATTATATAATTTGGTGAAAGTAACTTAATTAACATATCAAATCTATATAATTCACCAGGATTAAAACTAACTACACATAAAACTTGGCTCTTATTTATACAATCAGCCACAAATTGTTTAAAGAAAGTAAAAATCAGATTAAATGGATTATGAAAGTTCTCCTATAATTCTGGACCTGCAACGTGAATCTCCAATCTCGTGATTGAATAGACCATTCAGCTTTTGCAGCAAAATGTATAGAAGAGAACTTTAAAGTAAAATTTAATTTTTGCTTATTTAAAATTTACATAAGATTTCAGAACCCGATTAAAATTTCATAAAATATACCAATGCCAAATTAAATCTCTAAAAATTCGACAGTATTTACATATAAATGACAGTAATATTTCAAAATTTGGTAATAGTAACTTAATTAAAATACCAATTATAGATAATTCACCGGTTCAAATTAACTATAAGAAAAACTTAGTTGGGTGTAATATTAAAATTTACTTTCAGTAAATGATTTTATTATTCTGCAGGAGCAGCGCGATTGGAGATTTCCATCATCAGCAGGCGTACGTTGTTCTGGAAAGGAATGAAAATGTATAAAAATAACTTTGAAAGGCTTTAAAAAAAGATTTAAAAAATAAAGAAATAAAATCATAAAATAATTTTAAAATAAATTGTTGTAAAATTAAATATTAACTGTGTAAAACTTACTTGCAGGACGGCCACGCGGCCCCGCTCTTCATCCGTAGCCTGCTGAATTTCAATATTGTGTAGTTCTTGATCGTTTAATCGAATCGTCAATCGATTATATTTGTCCTATACATTTGTACAGAAAATAATTTATTATTCATGGATGGAGAAGAATTAATGAAGACATTAATTTGTTAATCAGTAGATTCTTTCAAATTTTTATATAATAAAATTATAAATATTCTTTATTATCATTTAAAAATATCTTGTTACCTTTATATCAGCAAGTTCTTTTCTCAGCTTTGCATTTTCCTCCTTAAAAAATAAAATATTTGAATTGAACAATTTGCGGAATCAATCATGCTAATCATTTGGCCCCATATGGGCCAAAAAATTAAAAATCAGTAAATAAGTGATCGTTTAAATTCATTCATAATATAGAAAATAACGAAATAATAATATTGAATTTTAAAATATTGATTATAGTAGCAATGACATATTAATTAATATATGCAATAATATTTAATTACTGAATTATAAATGTATTTATAATTCAGTATAACCAACCGTCAGCTGCTTCATTAGCTCCTTTTGTTGATCCCGGTATTTTTGGGACTTTTCCTTATTCTTCGCCCTCTGTTCTGGAGTCAGATTTCTCGTCCGGCGCTTTTTGCCGCTGTTGTCCCCTTCAACCGGGTCACCTTTTCGTTTTTTCGCTTTACTTGGCCCCGCTATGTTTTGGGCCGAAGTAAGCTCCAAATCGTCGGCCGCGATCGGGATTTGCTCATTTTCAAGAATATCCTCGGCTACGGTAGTGGCATGAACTTCTTCAGTCCTTAAACCAACTTCCACAGATCCGGATTCTTCAACAGTGGTCACGCCAGGAATTTGAAAATTGTTAGCCGCGCTGGCAGCGTCGTCGGCTAACCAATTTCCGCCAGAGCGGTCGTCGGCCAAACAATCTCCACGATTTTCGGCCAAGCCATGTCCGCGAGCACCTCCGTCGGCCACCCAACCTTCCGCCAACGTTTCAGTTCTCACGTGGGCCGAATTAGAAATCTTCTTCCCAAGGTGTAAGCTTTTCTCTCCTGCGTCATTGTTTAATGGCACCGGCTGCAAAAATTCCATTACAAGTTTCCAAAGTTCGTGGTGAAAAAAATGAGTTCATTCGCATTGAACTTACAGAAAACGAAGTCATAAATGCTTGCGCATCGAAACTGGATATCAAATTTGCAGAACTGTCGTCGTACAATCTCGCAAGTTCTTCGTTGTCCAAAGAGAATGGTCCCGGACTAGTAACGCCCTCTGATGGTACGGGATTATCGGCATGTTCCAAAGGCTCTGAATAATTAAAATTCTCCAGTAATTCTGGAGAATTTGCAGTGAGCATTGCTAATCCTTGAGTGGTTAGACCAGGCGTAGCACCAGCAAGAGATTCGACTTGTCGCTGATTGTCATTTTCTATGAAATGTAAGTACGTATGTAAAAAATATTTCAAATAATAAATTCACAGTTGCATAAATTAAGCCAGAATACTGAATACAATTCAGATATTGATAATATCAAGATGATGGGGAAATAATCAATACAATTTTTATAAATTAATAAATAATTTAAATTTTGTAATAAAATATTTTTCTTTATCGTACCTGCTAATTCAACATTGGGACTCACTTGCGCAGCATCAACCCAATCGGCGTCATCCCCCCGAGGAACATTATCTTCAGTCGCTGACAAAAGATCTGATAGGAAAACAGCGTCCGGTGATTTCGGTGGACGTTGGTCCCCCTGACTGTTAAAAAAGGGCCGCTCCATTGCCTCGCGTTTTAATGATGGTTAATTTTTTGCTCTAATTTAAATCCTGTATTATCTGCCACCGCATTGATGGGGACAGAATTTTAATACGAATTTGTTAGGCTAATGATAACACTTTGGATCTTCAGTAATAATTCCGTATCGTTTTTTGTCTTCCCTGATATTTATGTATTGGCTATATTATCTAAATGCTTGTTTGCCTGAACTGAATGGATGTAAAATGTAAATTACAATTTAATTGATCACATCGATATAATCATAATTGTACATATATATTGTTGTTGATGTTGGAATTTTGACTTTGTGTTTTTGTAATTTCAGATGTTACTGATACAATATTCCTATTATCCGACTATCGTCAGAAAATAAAATATGTGAAATTTTTGGATGTTAAAGGATTTGGATGTTAAAGATGGTAAATCCAAATAAAATTGATTACTGCATTTTTATAGCCTGGTGTAGTTCCGGTCTTGTTGGAACTACAAAAACGAAAACGATACAATTTTTCACTTCTTCCCTAAGCCTTTTGCACGGCTGGTGCGCACCATTCTTGCCTGATGTAAACCTGTTCTATAACTGAGGAGTTCGAAGGAGAGACCTGGCTATTCTATCCCAATTCACGGAACGTACAAGACGGCCGACAGCCGACGTATGTCGGACCAAGTTAGCCGACGTACGTCGGCTAAAAATCAAGCCAGCCGACGGCCGACAGCCGAAGTTTTCTTCAATGTAGCCGACGTCCGACGTACGTCGGCCAGTAAGTTTAAGTTAGCCGACGTCCGACGTTCGAAGCTTTCTTCAATCTAGCCGACGTCCGACATACGTCGGCTGGATAAACTTCAATTTGGCCAACGTCCGACGTTCCGACTTCAAATTCAAGTTAGCCGACGTCCGACGTCGGAAACTTTTTTCAATCTAGCCGACGTCCGACGCACGTCGGCCACTAAATTCAAGTTAGCCGACGTCCGAAGGCCACATAGTGTAAATGACATTAAATAAATAGTATCTGTACTAGCAGCAATGCAACTTAGAACTGCGAAAACAAGCATTAAGTTTTTATGAGTATTTTTCCTGTTTATGTAATTCTGTATAACTGTAAAATAATGAATTTATTCAAATAAAATAAGTCTGAAACAAAAAAAGACATTGAACAACATTTGCATCGAATGTTGCTTATTACATGATAGACTAGTAGTTTAGTTTCCTAAATACTAATTGGACATTGATAACGAATGTTATATTGCGTATCGTTAGCAAAATACATGTTTTGTTTCCAAAAGATGGTTACAAACCAGCATAATTGAAAACAAATTACAAGTAATAAAATTTGCTTAATCGTGAATCGTTATTAAAATTATCAGTAACTAAATTAACAGTAATTAACTGCCACTTTACCACCTACAATGTTGATGGCTTAGAGTGTCATTTACATACCGAATCATTTTAAATTTTAAGTGCAAGATGCTAAATAAAAACGTTTATTTTGTTTTAACTAATTAATTTAATGAACAATTAACATTATTGTCGAAAATTCATGATAGATAAGCACATTTAATAACTGAATATTTATGGTCTATGACTTTCGGAATTATTAAACTGGAGAGGAAGGACGAAACAAAAACACAATTTGAAATTAAACAACTTTACACTGAATCAAGTGGGGGAATAAAGTACCCCCCTCGTCAGTAAGTACCACCAAAGTGACAAAAATTAATAAGCAATTACGAGAAATTGTTTGTTTTTCGTAATTAACCATATTCTTGGTTTATTTCAACTGCCATTATGGATCCAAATTGGCTGGTTGATCCAAATTATTCTACAAATTTGGATTTACTGGTGGATGTGGCGATTCGGGCCTCCTCAACCTCAGTTACTTTGGAGGATTTAGGTGCACTTGAGATGAGACTACATGGTTTGGATCGAAACGATGCCCCACCAATTGATACACCTCGGCAAAAGCAAACAGCCTTACAGAACTCTACAACAGTGACAACGAAAGCCAGGAGCACCGCTAAAGTGTTGTTACCACGTTCAGACAAGCCCAAAGTAGAATGTCCGCATTGCAAAGGTCTGTACGAAAGGCTGGCTACCCACATATCAAAAAGACATCCCGAAATTGCTCGACAGAAAATAGTAAATTCGTACCAACCAATTGATACAGTGGAGGAAGGAATCCGAATAAGACAGGTTGACAATGATAATGGGGACAATGGAATAAAATTAATTAATGATCAAATGGTGATGTTTGAAGAGCAGTTCGAACGGATGCTTCTAGTTACACTTTCTCATGAGGAATTTTCGAATAAAGTGGATGAGGTTTCAAACGTTCTAAAGGAAGCTGTTGATGTCCTTCCTGGACCAAAACATCCAGCAACGAAATATCGAGAAGCAAGAAAATACCCTCAGACGTTCGAAAATTCTCAAACAACCTATGAGAACCAGTCTAACCCAGTTAGAAAGTCCAAACGCGAAAAGGAACGACGTAAAGCTAAATACAATTATGACCTCATACAATTGCAATATTATAATTGTAGGAAGAAAGCTAAGCTAAACATTATGCCCAATGCGACGTCGATGCCTTCCTGTCCAGTCCCTCAAAATGAGATCGTTGACTATTTTACATCTCGATGGAGCAACGCCAATGATAAAGTGCTGGACTACTACAGACATGAACTAAATGCAACCGAACAAAAAGAATTCGATGATAGTTACAATTCATTAATATATGTTGAAGATATTGAAGATTCAGTGAAAGGAATAAATAATGACAATTCATCTGGGCTGGATCGTGTAACAATTCGGGCAGTGAAGCTAATAAAATGTAAGAAAGTGATATCCCTTATTGCTTCCATCATGCAGAAATGGAATATGGTGCCTCAATCTTTTAGGAAAGCCAGAACAGTACTCATTTATAAGAGTGGAGACAAGAATGACATCACGAACTACCGTCCAATCTCCATTTGCAGCATCTGAAGACGGATAATAGAAAGAGTCATTGAAAAACGCCTAAGACTGTTTGTGAGTATTAATGAAAATCAAAGAGGTTTCACCAACGTCCCTGGATGTCACATAAATACATCAATCCTGAATGGTATCTTGCAGAAAGCGAAAAATGAAAAATCATCTTGTTGCATTCTCCTATTCGATGTTCAAAAAGCATTTGAGGAAAGCAGCCATGACCATATATGTAAGACGCTTGATCACACCCCAATGCCATCCGATTTACGAAGTTTGAGTCAAAATCTGCTAAGAGAAAATGAAACTCAGTTCCATACAGTACAGGGAATGACAAAGCCGATCAAAGTGAACAAAGACGTTTTCTAAGGATTTCCAAGTTCTCCACTGGAATTTACAATGTCTGTGGACCATGTTCACCGCGAACTATCAGAACGTGAAATTACAGAAGAATACGGTTTTGAAATTCATCATGAGGTTCCGAAGATAACCAATGCTGGTTTCGCTGATGACTTGGCCGTAATATCGAAGAATACTGAAGGTGCAAAAGAATTTGGTAAAATCGCTCTTACCAACTTCGACAAAGTAGGATATGCATCTAATCCATTAAAATGCAAAGCCATTATTATACAAGCTGGACGTCTTTGTGAGGAGCAAGTGGTGATATCTGATGATTTTAAAATTGATTCAATAAAATCAGATGAAGTCATTAAATATCTGGGAGTCAATTTTAATGATGAAATAGTTTTTGACGCAGCTGGAATAATCAAGAAATTTGTAAGGACCTGCAGAATCTAGTGAGCACACCAATGTTGAGACCAGATCAAAAACTCTCCATCATTAACCAATATATATGGTCAACACTAATTTATCCTGTACAGTGTACTCCTTTAAACAAAATTCCGGCAAGGTTTCTTCAAGATTTAAATACATTGTTGTCGAAATCAATTAAAGAAATCGTCGGACTGCCTGATGACATTTCCACATCAATGTTATATTTTAAAGTAATTAGGATAATTATTTCACAGTATTAAAATTTTTTATTAGTAGCGACGTTTCGGGATACACCCTTCTTCAGGCTCAATCGTATACTAAATGTACTACAGCACAAATTCT